>BJBW01007971.1:2006-187506 GCA_004320125.1 Scolopax mira
AACAAGTAACAAACTAAACCCCTGACAGGATCATAGAGAAAATTGGCCCAGAAATCATAGAAAGCTGTCCTCCTTCAACCTGTCTGTTCCTTTTCATTTCTATTTGAGCACAGAGGCAGGAAGAACTCCCTTCTGACCTGCTATTGCAAGAATTCATTAAACAGAAACCAGTTCAGACACAAAGCCCTAATCACCCATTTTCAGCTTTGCTTGATCTCTTTGGAGGGGACAGTTGTGAGGTCGAAGAGTAGCCGACTCAAAAACTCAAACATCACCCAGCCATTCCAGTACTGCCTGGGAGAGTCCAAACACATCCGAACCCTGAAGAGCAGCACTCAGCTCAAGCTAGACTGGCAAAACAGAGAACAGTCCTGTCTGCAAGGGGAATTCTACCTGAAATCAATGAGAATCAGCCAAAGCAAGGACTTTGGTACCTCTAGAGATGGCTTTGTAACACTTGGCTCTTGAACAATGAGACACGGGAAAATCAGGAGGCAACTGCAGTTGACTGTGTTTTGAATTTACTGTCATCAGCAAACAAAAAGACACTCAGTAAAACTAGAGCTATTTCTGCAGCACAGCTTCTCCCTCTCACAGAGCCCTGTGCAAAAGCAGAGCTCCCTGACATGCAGGGGTAAGCAATGGCCGCTGCAGTATATTCTGGCAGATCTTCAACAAACCAGCACAATGCTTCTGACAGCTCCAGAGACAAAGTCCCCGCTCCCCAAAAAAGACAACCAGCAGAGAGGAGTTTCTCCCTCCTTGCTCACACTGCAGAGACCCCAAGAAGCAACAGACAAGCAAGTCAGGCCAACCTTATCCCTGGGCTCTTTGCTGTGCAGGGGGACGTGGGCCCACCGAGGGAAGCTGCCGGCACACACGTGCTTTCCTGTCGAACCGGACCGGCTCCTGTAGGTGCAACTCTGGCAGAAATTCCTGAAGACTCCTTGTAAGGAATAGTCAGTAACCAGTAGCTCCCACATTTTTGGGACTGCACAAAGGTCCGGGAAGCCAATGGGCAGCAGTGCTTAGCTCCAACGCTTCAGCAAACCCAAATAACAGACTGCTTGCCAAGAGGGCTCGCTTATAACTCTGGCGGAACAGATCCACCCCCGCCTGTGCGGCTCGCCAAGGTCCCGACGAGTTCGCCAGAATCTGGGCTGTTCTTCCCTCAATTTCCGTGCTGGAAGTTTGGTGTCTTTCAACAACTGCTCTTTCCCAGAATCAAGAGGAAACCATTTCTGAAGTGTCTGGTTTCCTATGAGGAGCAACCACGCTCATTATTCCTGAAAGCTCGATCTCCAGCTGCCTAAATAGTCATCTCGTTAAGCTGCCACAATGGCCCTGCTGATAGACACACTCACAGCTGATCCTCCAGCTCGGAAGCAGTTTTCCATATGCTTTTAGAATGGAGCCACTGAGAGTGTATTATTTATAGCAGGGACAGACTGCTTAAGACTGAAGGAGAAAGAAGGTTTTGAATATTTGCCAAAAACGTTAAAGGAAGAGTCTAGCAGGGTCCACTTACAGTTTGTTTAACCTAACAGGTATTACTGGTTGTGTCTCAGTGGTGACCAGGGAACTCCTAGCACTGTGCAAAATGAAAGTACAAAAAGAGCTGTTAAAAAGGATGAGCCAAAGAAAGTTCTACTCTATCTCAAGAGTGAATACCATATGGCTGCAAAGGACTACCAGAAGCAATTGCTGGAGCTCAGAGCTCACAGGCTCTTCCTTGCAGGGTAACTAATGGAGCTGAGCAAGGACCGAGAGTGTACCTGCTGCTACCTCCTGCTCCCTTGTCCCTCAACTCCGTGTGGGGGCTGGCAGGACCCCCAGCCCCCACATGCTGGAGAACCACTTGTATGGAATGGAGACAGCTCGGGAGAACCACCACTAGGGAGCAGGTCTAGCTGACCTGAGCCAACCCTGCAGAAATCACTGGCCATAACAACAGCAATTAAAAAAACCAAACCAAAACAAAAATCCCTCCCAATGTGCTTTTTAAATAAAGTGAGATGATGAAAGCAAATAAAAGAACAAAGCCTGAATAAGCTCTCAGCAACACTGAGAGAGACAGGAAGATCAGGTCTAACAGTCTGGTAAAGTCACAGTAGGATATAACAGAGTCAATAGGAAACCAGGAAGGTCATTTAGACTTTGAGCAAGTTTTCAGTCCTGGACCCTACAAACACCTGACCTTCTAAGGCCAGCGAGAGCGACACGGGGAAGGGGCAGCTGGAGCAGACAGGTTACAAAGCAGACTGAGGACAAAGCGAGTCAGTGAGCGTGATGTTCCAGCACAGAGAAGGCCTGTGACAAATGGGGTCATGCTGTCTTCTGGCCTGATTTGGAGATCAATGACCTGGAAGAAGGAACACCGAGTAGGAGAATGCAACCCACAGTGTGCCAAAAGCAGGCTGCTCCAAGTGAGCAAGCACACAGGCCTCGCTTCACCAGTTCCAGCAGGGGAGGCACTGTGAAATGGCTGCTCCTGCATTAATTTGACCGCAAAATATACTGCTCCTCTAAACGTTTCCTTCAAACAGTTGCTTGGTTTGAGTGACAAAAGGACCTGTCCCATTTCCACCAAAGCTGTGAAAAACTGTGTTGTTTCCATGACCTGTGCAAATAGGACAGACCTGCTAAAACTCTCAGAGACTGTATCTCACAGGCTTGTTTGCACAGTTCCCACCAAAAGTGCATGCTGCACATGAAAAATACAAACAAACCAGTTTGTCTTAACTCCTCCAGCACCTCCAGTCCCCTTGTGACCTCTTTTTTGGCATTTGCAGTGGCAAGCCTCAAATCCACTAATGAATCAAGGAAACACTTCTCTGTATCCTGCACAAAACACAGTAGAACAAAACATCTCAGCACCACAGGGACTTCTGAGTGCAAGTCTCTGACCCTCAGAGCAGCTTAGCTCTGAATTACTTAGCTCTGTGCTCACAATTAATGCACAGAAGTCAGTAGAGGCTGAGTGTGCAGAACACAGAGTGCTGAGGACCTGGGAAAAAGGCAAACTGAGGATGCTGGCCAATGGCAAATGCAAGGCAGGCACTAAGAGGAAGGGTCTGCCTGGAACTACCATGGAAAGGGTCTTCCATGCTCTGCCTTAGGAAACCACCACAGAGAGTTTGATGATTTTTATTGTCCCTCCCAGAAGAGAAAAGAAAATATACAGAAACAGGAAAAAATGAAGAAGCATCAGTGGAAATGAAATGCCTGGGAGCAAGGACTGAGGCAACCTTAAGGTTAGTGTGTTTTATGCTATTTATTCACATTACTTCCTCCTTTTATTAAATCTCCCTGGCAACTTTACACTCCATCAATTTTTAATCGTAAATAGTGTCACATATGTGTTGTCAGAGTGTCACTGAGGCTGGAAATTCCCAGGCCAGCCATAACCCCATCCTTCTCAAAGCTCTCCACTGACATGTTAATCTTTCCCACCATCAGCCTTTAGACATGACCCATTGCCTTCTTCATTTCCACCCTATTTTCACTGCTGGGATACTTTTCTGCATGAGCAAACTGTTTAAATCAACTCAAGGGTGTAAGAGGTTTTCTGAGTTGACACTTGGGACGTGCAGCATGTGACAATCTATTTTACATGGAAAACAACATGGATGTCTGAAATAGCCATGTGCACTGCTATGAGACATCCCAGATAATTAAGGAGATAAGAGTGATTGTTTTGCATAGCAACAGAGGAACGGTGTTGCGCTGCTACCACAGAATGACTGATCTAAGGTCATATCCTCTCTGATTTTCCAACAGTCCTCTGAGGGAGAAGGAAATGGTTTGCCTGAGCTGATCATGCAGAAAAAAAAACAACAAAGGAAACAGCATTTCTAGGAGGCACCAACTGGAGGAGACAGATCACAGGATGAAGTGTCACTTTACTCAAGCACTCTGTTTCCAAGGCAGAGGCCGGTTTTGCTGACTTATGTGCCCGCTTAGATGCAGAGTCTCAGGACCAAACTAAAGGCTGCTACACTCACAACACATGGACCTTCCTGACACGTGAACTGCAAAATTCAAAGAGCGAAAGGACCAACCTCCCAAGTACCAGAGATGCAAGGTAACAACAGAGAGAAAAAGAAAATAAAATAGAGATTTCAAAATGAGAGGAGCTGATCATTACAACTAAGGTAAACCTTACATTTGCTCCAGTAAGATGATGCCCATTTCTTCCTCCCCCAAGTTACCCAATAATTTCAGTTTCACAGAGTACCCAGGAATGGCACCTTCTCCCTGTATTCCTCATGCCTGAAATGTAACAGAAGCCAACAACCATGTGTGCTGGCTAGTTTAATGCTGCACATCCAGTGCTGCCATTCCCAGAAGGTCTGATAAGGACTTCATTTCTATGTTTACACAAGGTTCTCCCATATTAAACCTTGTGGTTTTATTTTTCAGGGATAAAACTTGCAGGTTGGTAAGCAAAGAAGCTCTTGCATGTGGTTATGAAAACAGGTAAATTAAATATTCCATAGGAAAAGAAAATATGAGCAACAGGAGCTATTGAAATTGCCCATTCCTGGAAGCTTCTGACCACATGGACCAATTTCTAGTCTTCCTTCCTCCACTGCCTTTATGTAATGGAGAGATTTAATAAACATTTCACAGCAAAAACAGTCCTCGTCTCTCCTTGATGCATTGTCCTCATCACTGCAGCTCAGAGAATTTGGTGAGTCAGAAATACCAGTAATGGGAAGTTACAGATTTACAATAATACATGGCTTAACAATACATTGAGATTTAGCCAACACAGAAATTTCCCTGTTTTTATGGGCAGGAGGATGCAGACAGGACTCTTGATGTTTATAGAGTTTTTAACTAAAGGGAATTCAGGGGAAAAAAAACAAACCTCATCCAACTTCACAGACCTTTACACAAGACAGACTTTGGCTCAATAGTGACAACACAACAACAAACCAGAAAGCCCTAGATACACTAGCAACTCTAAATAAAACAAAATCTAATGTAAAAGCACTGGGGAAAATCCTGAAAGAAAATGACTATAAAACCAGTGATTGGAAAAGATGATGACAGCATCGATACAGCTAACCTTCAGCCATGGGTCATAATTTGAATTTGTTGTTGCATTATTATGATTTCTTAATAGAAAAATGGTGTTTGCTTTAGAAAAAATACTAAAGCAAAATAGAAGCCTTTAATAATTCTTATCAACTCAACATCTTACCAGATTCACTCATGACTTCTCTTTGCAATTATTCAATAGCGTCAAGAAGTTGTGTGATGGGAGAGAAATCAGACTAAGATGATGTTCTGAGAGTTCACTAAATTTCTTTATAGAAAGGGGGATTTAGTGAAAGCAAGAGAACTTTTGCATTTGCCTTTTACAATACAACAGAATGCAACTTTTGCACATTAATAAAAAAATGTTTTTATTGACTTTTTCTTTGTTTTTGTTTTTCAAATGTTTGTTTTTTCAAATGTTCAGGTTTCTCTAAAAGAATCAAGATGCAATTAATATAAAGTGCCACAAAAGAGTATTTTTACCTATTAACTTAAGTAGGAAATGTTTTTAGAGAATATAGATGTGCTGTGTATAAAAATGTACAGTCTTGAGAAAAAAAACTTAAAAATTTAAAAGACTTTATTCATTTTTTAATCATTCTATGTAAAATATTTGAAGAATTTAGAGGGCCAGTGATTTCATAGCTCTCTATTATGAGCACACAAATCTCCAGGGCATTTCTGGGCTGAAAACTTGCTCTTCTGTAGTTTTCAGCTCCATGCAAAATAAGCTTTTGTTAGCAAAGGCACATACAGATCTCTCTTCTGCCTGAGACACATATATAGGAGGCACCCACCCTCAAACCAGCATTTCTTGATTTGTACATGAGGTTTCTTTCAATCATCCACCATGTTTGGCCACAAAAGCTGTCCCTGAAAAGGCCACTACAGCTACAGGGCTGCAAGGAGGGAGGGAAAGGAACAGGCCTAACGAAACTCAGTCAGACAAAGAATCCTTCTGGAGTAAAGGTGAGAGATGATCCTTCAGGCTGCCCTCAAATCAGAGCTGCTTCTGAAATCCTGCAAATGGCCTTAGCCTGTGTGACCATCACTCAAATGTTGGAGAGAGCTGTCATCCATGGAGTGATGAAGAGTCAAAGATAAATGGAAGAGAACTGGTGCTATTTTTCAGCGTGCCAGAGAGACAAATATATCTGGGCCTGCTCTGTACAACAGCCAGCCCCACACAAAGAAAGGGTCTGCAGAGCAAGTATTTTAACACTCTCGTAGAGCTGTGGCAGGCAAATCAGAGATCAAAACTGTAAATTTTAATGAAAAAGCACCTATTCCAGAAGGGTACTGTTCCAGAGGTAGGCACAGGGGACAGGGCAAGTGGGAAAAAGCTGCTGACTTCCCACTTCCAAATCACACCACTTACTTTACTATCTGGAGAAAAATCTCCAATGCTGAGACAATAAGAAGGCAGAAAAAAACCCTCCTGGGGGCACTCCAGAATTCAAAAGTCACATTATGTTTTGCAGGAAGGGTGGCAGGAGTGAGTTAAGCACAGTCTTACCTGAACCTGTCCTTTCCCCATTAAGCGATCTGTGCTCTCTCCGTCCTCTTTGCTGAGCTTGGTTTTGTTGTAGCACTTTTCATAGCACAGAATCCGCAGAGTTTGTGAACCTTCCAGCTCAATCTCAAACTCCTGCAGGGCACCAGGAAAGGAAAGAAAGGAAAGAGCAATGCATACATCACAGCAGCACACTGGTCTCTTAGCGATCAATATCATCTCCTTAAATTCATCAGGAGGAAGCACTTAAGGACTGACCAAAACCTCCTCCCTAATGAAGATGGACTAGAAATAAACTGAAATTGTATTTTGTAATTATAAGGTGGTCAAATCAGAGACTGAGTTTTAACCATACTAGTCAGGTTTCTCTAAGTTTCAGCAAAGCATCATTCAAGGAAACAAACTCACCCACCTTCCCTGTATTTAATTTTGCTCTCCAGCAGGTTTGAGTTGGCTGTAAACAGGCAAAGTGTCTATAGCTAATTCTTCCCCTTCACAACAAATAAACAAAACCACCTCCTCCTTCAACATATTCTCACTTATGTCTTTCAAAATTATAATCAAACGTGCATCTGTTCAAATGATGAAATGCTGGACAAGACTCCTTTGTACTGAAATGTTTGTTTAACTGTAGCTAATCCAAGAGAAAAATCTTCTGCAAGCCCTGACAGCCAAAGGAGCCTGGCATTGGAGCGGTTTCTGAACGGCAGCATATGCAGCACAAGTGCTAAGCAGGCAGCAAGCTCTCCCATTGGCGGGTTTTCTGCAGACATGCATTGATGTTTGGCACATGGAACAAGTCACAGTAAGAAAAAGCCAACCTACCTCATTCCAGTTGGGCTCCGTGGTGTCTCTGTAAACTCTAGTTTTAGCCTTGTTCACGAAATAACCAAAAGAATCCACCTCTAACGTGCAGTACAAATCTGAGGAGGGGAGACAGCAACAGAAGCCCTTTAAAAACTTCTAGAATCTCCAAACTTGTATTAATCACTTTCAGGGTGTGTCTTCATTTGCATGGCCTTTGTATTACCATCAGTAACACTATCTAGCACAAATCTCATCATCTGGACTGGCAGAGTTGCCTTTATGAAGCTGAAGTACCAGCACAGCTGTATAAATGACCTCATCACAGACAAGCCTTTCACCTCTATCAAGAATCAGGTGTTTGCTGTTATCCACTATTTCCCAAATCAATCCACAATGAGAAGGTTTACAGCAATGAGAAATGAAACTTCCTCAGGTAGATATTGGACCACATCGACACATCAGAACCAATCTCCCTAAGAACCAACTCAGTGTAATATCTCTCAGAGAATAGGTGAGGGACCAACCCTCAAAAACTCATTATCTTTGTAAAGCGGTTAATTACGTGGTATCTGGTGTTTTTGAAGAACTAGTAACGAGCTGCAGACATTGCAGCTCATTGTAAGTTTCTAAGTTGTGTTGTGAGGGATGTCAGCCAGCATCTGGGAAGTCAGTGCTTCAGCAGGAGGGTGGCTGAACCTCCCGGCTGGCAGAAAGCAGGTACCTCCAGAACATTTCCTCCTGACACTGCACAGGCAGCTTAGATAAAAGCAGGATCCCCAGCCACACGGTCAGTGAAGCTTTGGAGCTTTGCCTGGATTACCCTCATCAGTGGCTGAGAAGTACATTTATTTCTACAGGTGTCTTCTTCATACTATTTTTTTTGCCTGTTTTGATCTTTCTGTCAAATCACTCACCTGAATTTTAACAACCCTTTCTTACATCAAAAATTCTGGATGTCAGAGAATGCTTTCCATCCTTTCATCCCAAATCAAAACACAATTGAAAGAATTCAGGGTAAGGGCTGACTTGTATCTAAAACTGCTGGGTAATTAGCAAACACTGATTAAAAAAAAAAAAAACCAAAGTAAAAAATAATGCTGCATGCTTGATCCTGATCTGAGAGTTAAAAATACTGCATTCCCCTAAATTTACACCAATGTCCCATTTTCCCTTCCAGTTCCCCAAATCACCTCTCCTCCTCTCCATCATCACAGACGCTGCAACCCTACCCCAATCAATACCCACCTGTCACAGCACCCGAATCACTAACCCCTATGGTACCTCTGTGTATGACAGACTCCAACTCACTTGAACTTTGCTTGAACCCTGTGGCAGAGTGGACAATGACATTCAGGAATCCATAGAGACCTGGGGATTCATCATCTGTATAAAAGACCCAAGGAATTTTGTTACCTTCACAGAAAAGCCAAGAGTGAAAGACAAAGTGATGAGACTGGTATTATACAAATTAATGAGGCAGAGGGTAAACTGTCTCCAAAACTGGTGGCAGGAGCATGTAATCTAACCCTTTCAGCAAGATAAGACTGTTCCAGGTTCAATGTTGGTTTCACCTGTAACGCCTTCTGGCAACGTGTAGCTTTTACAATGACATTTTTAGGGTCAGGAAGACAGCATGGAAGAAATTCAAATGAGAAAAAATAAAATATAGGGGCTAAGTCCATGCTAGCAGATTAAACAGTAATTTAGGATGGTCTCTGACACAATTTTGGCCAACTAGTGTTCTTCCAAAGGATTCCCAGGCATAGTTCAAAGTTGTCCCAGACTAGGACTTCCAACAGGCACTCTAATTCCTGGTGTGATGGCTGCATGTAAAGACCATTTAATAGTCAGTGAATACATACTGGAGGATGGCCAGGAATATTTTACTAATTTATATGTAGCCATATCATTTGGAGCTTGTATTTCTATTGTTACAGCAGTAACATTGGGATGACAGATTGTTCTTGTTCCTGCTGCTCTCTTTTTGTACACTATCATCTCCTTCAACGAAACTGCACAAGTTGGGTACATATGGTCTCAGCTTTTTATTTTTTTTAAATCAGGAACTCTCAGTTTATAACTCATCACCAGGTTGAAGCCTGTAGCACAAAGAAACAATAAGAGCAGTTGTAGGGAAAATGCACAAAGGCAGGCAGAGGTAGATTTTTTGCTGCAGCTGTACCATGTAAAAGTGTAAACCAAAGGTCTCACCTTCCTTATTGATAGTGAGGGGGATGTTGTGGACCGTCTGAAGCTTCACACAGGAGTTTGTCAGCATCTGGAGCTCTACAGATGTGAGTGAGAAGCTTTTAAAGCCTGCCAGAGAGATTCAAAGAGGGAGGAATTAAAATTCAAAGCAGAGGCTGGATGCATGCTCCCTCAATCTGGGCGTGCAGGGGAGAGCTGCTCCCTGGGCGATGCTCAGCAGTACTGTGGTGCTCAGGGTTAAATAGGACAATCTCTCCACATGCTTACTAAGGGCTCTCCCTGCACAGTCTCTCCGTGTTGCTGCAAGCAAAAGTCCCCCAGACAGGCCCAGATGTGCAGAGACAGAAGACATCATTATTGTGCTGTGGATTTCAATGCACATCTCTCTTTGCAGGGAACCCTGCCCCACACTTCATCCTCTGGACTCCTGCCCTCTAATAAGATCACCTTGTACCAATGACCAGTTGACAGACACTCACATTTCTTCTGCTGCTCCCGGATGTTCTCCCTCCACTCTGCCCTTTCATAGTCTGACGAAATGAGGAATGTGTAACTCTATCCAGAAAAACAGAAGAAAATGGGGTGTGCATTAGTCTGAGTGACCACTGAGAGCAGGTCTGCCTGCCTGCCCCCCTCCTCCAGGGGAAGTTGTTGGATATACTGTCCTGCTAGTGCTCCTGCCAGCAGCCTGACGTCACAGCTTTGTCAGTGACAGGCAGGACTCTGGCAACGTGCCTCCTCAGCAATGTGCCAGCAGCACCAACGCGGGCTCCTGCAGTCAGAGCTTTCACAGTGTTCCACCCTGCTAACAGCAGCTGTGTCCCTGGCAGCATGAGGTCCCACGGCAGCTCTCTGTTATTCCTCACAACAGTTGTGCCAGGAAACCCAAAAGCCTCAGGCCCAGGCTGAGGCACTGATGCAAACTGAGGAAGCAGTGACCAGCTTGTGGATTTCCACTGAGTAGCAACAGGGTCTTGGGAGAATCCTTTGCCACGTGCATGGGAAGGCCACATGTGACAGGTGACAGCACTGCCAGAGCAGGGGATGCCTCTGGCACGCTGAGCATCCCACAGAGCTAAAGGAGGCTGGTCACAACCTTTCAGCACCCCTGACCCCTGGTCAGGACCCTGCAGTTCTGAGAAGACAGTCCCTAAGCCTTGAACATCAAGGGGAGTCTAGAAGGCAGCTGCTTTATCTGCTGCAGAGCTTTACCTTGGGTGAAGAGAGCTGTTCCTACCGCTCTGCTCAGGCAGGTGCTGAGGTAGAGGATTCATTTCTAGCACTATTTTTTAAATGCCAATGTTGCATACAAATTAGTCATAGCCATACAAGATGTCATCATAATCTCTGGGGTAGCGAGGGTTTGGTGTAGGCTGCTTGGAAAGTGCTTTCAGTAGACAGAAGAGGGCATGAAGACCTCCTTGTACAACAGTGTGTACACACACACTCTCCCCTTGAGCTCTGCCTTGTACACTGAGGGAGACCAGAAGAGCCACTCACCTTGCCATTGCGATTGTGTACCCGGAAGGCCATGTTGGGAGACATCAGCAGTAGGAGGGATTCCTGCTCCGAGAGCTTCTTTTTCAACCTCTCAATGACCTTACTGCCTTTATTGGCCCTCTGAAAGGTGGGGGAGAGAGGGAGACAGAGGACACACATCATTCTCCAATGTCTGCCCTCATTTGCACTGAGACATTTTTAGATCCGCAGTCCCTTCCCTCTGTGAGTAGCCACACAGCCCCAGGCAGGAGAAATGACTTCAACAAGATCCATGGGGCTCCCAGCTTCTCAGGGGTCCCTGTCCCAGCTATACACTGTACTTTGTGTACTCTCTGTACAGAGACTGCAGCATCATGTCACTGCCATAGCACAGCCAGGCCCTCCAGAAGCATCCTTAACTAAGGACACTGTAAGGAACTTCTCTAGAAGCTGCACAGAAGCCTGTTGCTGAAATTCTCTGTCACCCACCAATCCATTTTCAACAGAGGTCAGCTAAAACAAGGGGGTTTTTGGATAAAACCCAGTTCTAAACCCAACTACATATATTGTTTGGCACTGATGCACCAAAGTGTGTATCTTAGACACCTGCAACTTGTGAGTAAGAGGCTTCCACACAGCGTTCCTCCTAATATCTCACTTTTTCCAGGAAGCCCTTTCGGAAAGCAAGCCAGGTCAGAGAGGCAGAATCAAATTCTTTGGAAGAGCAGGAACACTTTTCTCATGGTACAAGCAGTGCTATTTATATCCTGTTCTACACACCAGCAGGCTTCCAGTTTTCAAACTTTTATTTCTCTTTTGGGTTCCAGGAAGGTTTGGAGTCTAACACCTCTGAGAAAACAAGTCTTGCAAGCAAAAAGAAGCCTGGGCCAGAGACATTGTGTCTGCGTCAGATTGTCCAGTAAGTATAATTAGTGTTCTCTATATATTTGTCGATGCTTTAACACTGGTAAAGTCAGAAAAAGCATAAAAATGACAACTGAGCCTACAAAAATTCGGGAGTACATGGCTTCTGACCAAAATCACTTGCAGGTCTTACTTTAACAGCCACAAACTGGCATGTGACACTCCCAGTCGTTGTGTCCACAGCACAAAAGCCCTGCCCTCCACATGGATGCTCAGGGACAGCAGTCACAGGTAGTTCCGTGCAAGTGCAGGAGCTACTGGGAACAGCTACAGGGTCTTTTTGTTTCTCACTGGACACCATCATTCAAACCACGCACTAGAACAAGCAATGATGGGCTGCAGAGCATCTGGATGTCCCTGATAACAGAGCTGCCCCACAAGTCTCTGTTGAACAGTCTGTTTCATTCTGACTCCCCACACTGTGCAGCTCTGGGAACGCTGCTTCTATCAGCACCTCATCTCAGCAGAGACACTGAATACCCTTTTACCTTTTCACGCTGGATGTCATTCTTGATCTGGGAGATCTTGATCTTCATGGCATCCAGTTCCTCATCAGGTACCAGTGGGATATTGGGCACCGCTTCAGACTCATCCACCATTTGGAAGCTAAGGTCAGTGAGCGGGATGTACCACTTGCAGTCGTATTGCTGGCTTTTTCTGAAAGACAGAAGCTCCAAACATTTTACTATTACTGGTGCTTGGCAACACCCGCTCCCCCTTCCCACAAGCTCTTCCCCAATATGGTGCATGAGATACAAAAAAGGGCACAAATTCACTGTGAGTCCCATGTGGAAAATGTCTGGTAAAGGGCTGCTTTCCAGCAAGCCTGGAAGGGCTGATAACCAGTACAAGACATAAGGAGGCAATTTCTTTAGTTATCTAGTTCTTTCATCTTAAGGAACCACAATGACGTTTTAAAAGCAAACCCTTTCAGTCCTGCATGCTCTCCCTTTGAAGCCTCCATAGAGGCAAAGTTCAAAAGCCACAGCACCCCTCTGACCTGGCTGCTACCTGAGATCTAAACCCAGGTCTCCCCTGCCCGAGCCAGGAGGGCCAAGTGGGGCAGATGAGCCAATATGGATAAGCCTCTGCAACAGCTCGTAACTGCCATTCTCCAGTGATTTCACCAGGATAACCAGTTCACTTCTTCAATGTTTCAGTCCTCTCCACCTCTGCTGCCAGGAACGTCCGACCCTTGGGAATGTCCCCCTCTTGAAGGTTCATTCCTTACAAGCATGTGCTTCAAAATGGGCATGGACAACTTTTTGCTTGAGGAGGGCAAGAACATGAGAGAGGTCTCCCTGAGCAGAACATTTACAGAATGAGAAGCCCTGTTTGAGGCAGTATGTTGGTAAAGGTTCCTCCACCCTCATTTGGGAAAAATGGCAACAAAACTGTTTGTATAGCTGCACTTTAAGGCTGTTTATTGTACCTTTTCCATTTTTCTACAAAACTATTAACTGGCTGTAGCTGCAAGGCCAAAATTAATAACCTTAGTAGCAAAAGAAAGTGAAGAATGTCACCTATTAAAGGATAGGGGAAGCAGAAAAATTAATGGCATTTTTCCAGAATGCCAGCAGCTACAGAAGATCCTATTTTCCTAGCAAGGCTTGGAGCAGGGATGGGAGGAATTGACCTTTCCTGAGGAATCAGGCCTTGGCCAAGATCTCATAAAATACACAGTACTACCTTGCTAGTCATTTCTTGTTAAACTAGATCTCATTATATAGGATTATGATTACCCAGGTCTAATATTGACATTCAACTAAAACTGCTGGCTAAATCCATGATTCTCCTGAAGCTGAGGTGCAAAGGACAAAGTCCAGAAGGAAAATCTCACCCTCCAATCTGCTTCTTTAACTTGGCACACAGGAACAGATCTGTAAAAAGGAAAACATGACGCAGCTTGCGAGCCCCCTCAACCAGCTCCACCATGAAACTGTCTTTCAGCAGCTGCCGGTTCTGGAGGAAAAAAAAAAAAAAACAGAAAAAAAAGTTTTAGTGCCGTATAAGCCCCAGATTTATCACTGAGGCAACACATTCCTTAGACACGACTTCTACTAGAGCCAATTCAGTAAATTGGTCTAATTCAGAAAAAAGAAAAAGGCTACTAAATGTTCCTTCCTGTGAGCTCTGCTCCCTGCTGCTGCCCTCTCTTCCCATGGGCAGAAATGGCCATGCAACTCCTTTATTATCTGGTTCTGGGTCAGACTTCAAGCTTCTCCCCATCACCTGCTCCTGTAACCAAGTGTAATTTATTGTGAGTCATTGCCCAGCTTCCACGTAGCCAAGGACCAGAATCACTGACAGACACCATTCCTGCAGGAACCGGCAGAGAGCAGCAAACACCACTTCTCTGAGACATCACCCGGCCACTGAATTCCATTTAAATTACCCCACCAGGGAAAAAGGTGAGCAACACCTCCACCAACACCTCCGCTCCCCATTCACAACAGTAATTATCGATGTCAACAGCTGAATGCCATTGCTGCTTCTTCATTACAAGTGCTGTTAGGGGATAATTCCTGAACAAAATGTGTATCTAGAAAACTTCTCAGTAGTCCCTTCTCAGCTTGTGCTTAAATAGGACCATCTGGATATGCCCCAACCTCATGCCTATTTAAATCTCTTTTATATATCATACAAATATTCTCCAAACCTAGAAGATGCAAAGCAGCTGCACAACCCTGATGCCTTTATTCCTTCTTCTAATTCCAGGAAGCTCTACAATCTCCTAAATAAGAGGCCCACCTCAGTAGGCAGAAGCATCACTTTCCTAATTCCCTTATAGGGACTCTGTAGCTGAAAGACCAGCTGGAGCACTGGCACGGAGATAGCTGGCTGTGGGCTGTTACAAGCTACAAGCCCTGCTCTAAGTTCAGGCCTTTTTTTCTGATGTCAGGATCAACAGAGCTTTGAGTGCACATCTGGAACATGTATCTCCCACTGTTTTTCAAACGGAAGTCAGGGGTATTCAACTTTGGGCACGTTTTATTCCTACCAATATGTATAACTGTCAGCGTTGCCTTGCTTTACAGCCAGCATGAGCAGGAACCACCAGCTTCTCTGCACAGGTGTGCTAAGGTGCTTTTCCTCACCTGAACTATTTCCTTGCTATTCCAGCTGAGAGGATGTTCCCTTGACACCCACAAGTGACACGTTACACATATGATATGTGCCTGGATGGCACATGATTGGGGACAGGAGGGATCTGCTGACACTGTCCAGCACTAACCAGTACCCCCCCCCGGCTGTCTCGCTGTCAGCCTTCTCCAGGCCCGTGCTCAGGACTCAGTGCAACTCACCGAGGAGCTGCTGAATCTCAGCGATCCCCACGCTGGGACACACAGACATGAAAACCGTCCGTTCCCCAGAGGCAGCTGTGCTCAGCCACGCAGGGACACGCACCAGGGAAGCCGTTACCCCGAAGCAAGGTCAGGACACCCAAACCAGGACTGATGCTTCAGTTTCTCAGGTTGTGCCCCATGGGGTTGGTTGGCTGTGCAACTTAACAAGCCCCACACACATTCGCTGAAGGGTGTGGGAGTGCAAACCCCCACGCTGCCTCTCCTTCCTCCTACTGCTCATCCCATCTTGGCTCTCCAAAACACAAACCACATCAGTCCCGGGCCCAGCAGGCATCGTGGCAAGGAACACAAGGCAGAGAAATGCCCTTGCAGACATAATTCTTGTCTCCACACTCTGCCCTAAGCTTCCCGACACACACTAACAGTCTGCATATTCCTGTCTGCAGCTGCACCAGCACCACAGCAGTGTCAGCATCTCGTCTTGGTGCTCTCATTACACAAGGGTCCTGGAAATCTGTGAGCAGCAGCTAAACCTGCACCTTTCCCAAAGCACCAGGAAGCAAGGTTGCTAGTTAGCATCTCTGGGCAGGAGGCTGTGGAGATCTGGTATCCAGCAGTGATTCAGGCTCAGAAAGGCCCATACATATGTTAATGTTTATTTTTAGGTGGGCGTGATCCTCCTGGCTTCTCTTCAGTGGTTTTGGAGAGAACGCCTGCCTGCATTAATGTCTCTGCTGCTGATGTGCACTTGTGCATGCCTCCCCCTCCTGCCTGGCAAACCAACCCCAGGTAGGAAACTAGAAATATTGAGCTTAAAAAAATAAATAAATAAAAAGGAGGAGGTATGTTGTCAGTAGCAAAAACACTCTCTGCAGCTTCAAAGAATTTCATTTGGGAGCAATAATGAAACAGGGAAAGATATCTTCTGAGCAAGCCAAAGCCCTGATTTCAGGTTTCTTTATCTGATGCATATTAATTACACTGCAAATCAGCTCAGCTCCTCTGGGGCAATGAGAATAGCTGCTTGTTGCCAGCTCAACCTCTGCTCATTGTTCGTAGGTGTAAAGATGTTCTCACAGCTCACTCCTCTCTGCTACCCAGCAGGATATGGCACTGTCTCTTCCCTACTGACAGAGACATGGCCAGCAACGTGTCTCTTCACAGGCAGCGGAGGGCACAGGCCCATGAGGGTATGGTAGGACTGTGCAGGACTACTGCTCAGCCCTAGATCAGCCCCCTGGCTGTGGCAGTATTCCAGCACCATCAGCTAGACCAGAGAATTTTTAAGGCAAGCATGTCCTCATGTGAAGGGGAAGCTCATACAGAGGCACCAGTGACCGGAAACCTTTGTGTCAGGCCTCCACAAAGTAAGAAAAGAACAGCCCATCAGTATTCCCTGCAGCAAGGCTAGAAACCTCCCCGGTCCAAGCTTCTGTTCCTAAGCTTGACTAGAACAGAAGTAAAGAGGTGACAGGGATGTATTTCAGTCAGCCACTCGGAAGAGCTTCCCAGACCATTCATTCTTCATATCTTCTCGCTCATGGGCTACTTGGGAAGGTCTCCCTCCAGAAGAAGCAGGGGTAAACTGTCACAAAAGGAACCAAGTATCTGGGGAGGGGAGGACAGGAGGAAACATTGGTGGATCAAATAAGGAAATCGATTCATAGGGAAGGATGTTGATCTTGATATTAGCTATAACTACTAGTTTCTCTTGGAAAACAGGACTTCCGCCAGGGTCGGGCAAAACAGGCATGCCCCAGGCTGCTCAGCATCAGTGGAGCAGAGGAGGAGCGTTTCCAGCAAAGGGTCACATCCTCTGTTGCAAGTGATTCATCTTGCTGGGAGGGTTCAACAGGTCAGAGGGAAACAATAAAAGGATTTTCCAACTGGCTTACTAGATCCCTGCCAAACCCACAGTGAGGGAGCTAAAGCCCACTTTGGTCAACTCCTCCTACCCAGGGCCAGCAACAATTATTCCTGTTAAACATGACATACAACAGCCTATGTGGGGGAAACCATCTCTCTCCATTTCCAAAGTTACTCTGTTTGCTACAGTTATCTGTTGCAAAGGTGCTAAAGGTTTCCTAAAATACCCTGAAATGACACATAGACTACAGAAACGCCAAATAAGCATCCAAGAAAACATAAGCTTAGGATCAGAGTGACAGCACGGTGGCAGAGTGACCCCCTCTCCTCCACAGACACCCCTAAGGCTGCCAGGAGTCCAGCACAGGTGCTCAGTTCAGCTACAGAAAGATGTTCCATGAGGCCTGGGGGAAAATCTCGTATCATAATAGAATGAATTAGGATGATCTTTAATCGCTCAAACAGGGCCTGGGCTGACCGCCACCTTCAGTGATAAAGCTCCTATGTTGGTGCAGTGTAAGTCCAAAGCTCCTTTCTAGACCCCGTTTTCCTTTGCAGTTTTTCCACCTGCTTCTTCTCCCACCCACCTCAGCGCTCTGGACAAAAGACTTCTCCCTGTAACACTTTTCCGTGCTTGGATATCCTCTTTTGCATTGCCTGTTGCTGTCCTCCTCCCCCCCTTCCCTCTGTCAGTGAGCGTTTCCCCCTCCTCTGCTATCAAACTCACGACTACCCCTGGCTCATCTGTTCATCCTTCAGCGTTTCACTGCCATTTGCGTATGACAGATCCCACTCTGTCACGCACTGTTCAGCTCTAGGAAGCACGGCAGAAGACCAGCCTGTTTGGAGACACGTTTACAAAGAGTGGAATCTGAAAATCTCCTCATCCAGAGCCACAGCTGTGCAAAAGGCCGTCTCCCCACTTGCGCGCCGAGGAAAGAGCTCATCCGATGCGGTGACAGCAGAGACCCGCAGCGTGGGTGGGTGGGAGCACTGGGAAGGACTGGAACATGTGTGATGCAGGAGGAGGAAGGTAAAATCAGGAGATGGGTATTGGCATATGTCAGTGAGGATGAGGTGGTTTGGCTTTCTGCAGAGCGTAGGAAGAAAATGATTCCTCGTGTGTGTGTGTGTGTGTTGCAAGACCAGCATTGCAGAATAAAGGGACGCTCTGCCTAGGGAGCTCAACTGGCTGCTCTTTGAGCATTTTAATAGCCTTTCTTTTTTCTTTCCAAAGCTTCTGTCACCAGGAGCTCTCTGACTCCAGCTGTAAGACAGAGTGTGAAACATCCAAGATCATTTTTGATTGCTCTATTGCCAACATCTGCCCAAGGCTGCCAGAAGCAGTAGGCACCAGGCCTCAAGCTGTGCATGGCTGCCTGTGTCTAAGCCCAGCTCACAGCCTCTCAAAGGCTTTAGTCTGCACTTCTGCTCCCTTCCAAACATCCTTTGTGCTTTCCCTTCCCCAGCACACTTGGTCTCTACCAAGTTAAACAAGGAGCCTAAGGCAATGATACCCAGGGTCCCCTGACTGCAGTTTAAAACCACATTTAGAAACATGGTAGAGCAGCTTGCCAAGCAGCTTCTTCTCACCAAGGCAAGGGAAAAGGTGCACAGTAGCATAAGCTGATCCAACGTGTGACCTAGTGGGCTTGATCCCAGAAGAAACTGTATGTCAGCCCTCTTGTCTCTGGACTGGTGCTGATGAGACCAGATACTAAGCCACTCAGCCAGTGGAGTGACTCCACAAGGTTTCATTTTTAGGCAGCTCCATTCCTCCATGCCAGTGTGGGATCACACAAATATCAGTGTGAACACTTCAGGGAAGGTGAGACTGCATGGCCAGAGGAAGGCAGAACAGCAGCCACCACTACTCAAGGTTGGTCCAAGCTGCCCTGAAACAACATCCCGTGAAGAGCATTAGATGAGGTAGCAGTCAAGAAAGGAACTGGCATCTCCCAAATGGATTCTGCAGTTTTTTTGCAGTTTCATTAAATCCTGTTTTACAAGAATGGGCTGAATTAGCTGGAAACACAAGCCTTTACTTCTGGCTGGGAAAGGTGACACAAGCTCCAGTCATTTGCATCCAGGCTTAACTGAGGAAAGAACCATGCAGTCCATACAGCTGCTCTGTTAGTAAGACTAGAAATGTTATTACTCCCTCCCTTCGGGCACATAACAGTGTCATATCCTTCACCTCTTTCCTACTTTCCCAAGGGAGTATCCCCCACAGAACCTTAAACAGGTTCCCAATTTATGCCAAGAGGATAGTGGTGAATAAGGGTCAGCAATGAGCAACTAAGATGCCCTGCTCCATGGTCCTAAGGGGTGGAAGATTCTCCACCTCTTGCATTCCGAGTCAGAAGGGACAGTGCTGCTCAGACTCTCTTCCCCTCTATGCATTTGTTTGGTTATTTAGAGGGCTGGCAAAGTGGACACCTGCAGATAACCCACCAAAAAAGTAAAAAAGTAAAACCAGAGAAGTAGAAAGACGGGTAATGGAGGGAGCAAGGGAGCAACAGAGCAAAATCAGGTTGAATGGAAACAGACCCAAGAGCTCAGATAAGCTCTCCTGGCTCCCTTGTGGTGCCAGGCTGGGGCTGGTGCTCTCTGGCTCATCTGTATCGCAGTCCTCAGCAAAGCACAAAGCAGAGAAGAGTAGCTACAGTCAGCCCAGCAGCAGCAAGGACCACACTATGCGTTCATAGGCTTAACCCACCAATACTGCCTTCCCTGTTGTAGCCCTTTCTGTCCCTCTGATGAATGGTTTTACTCCCTTTGTTCCCATCTCCTCGCACTACCCGAAATACTCACCAGGCCCAGCAAAATAAACCAGGTCCGCACGTCACAGAAAACTTTCAGTTTATATGCGTAAGTTTAGAATTAGAAAAAAGCCTACTGAGCCAAGCAGGACCAGGGGGCTGGTCTGCAGGAAAGACACCTGACATCAGGCAGAAAGACAGCTTGCAAGTCAGACTGAGTCAATGCTCCCGGAGCAGGGAATCACCTTTTGCAAAAGAGAGGAATACTGTGCTGACGAGCCTGTACTCTCTCCTGACCTGCACTCCTCTCCTCAGCAGCCTGTCACTAGGGAGATTAACAACTGGCTGCTTTCCCCAGTTCAAAGCAATCCTGAAAAAAAAAAGAGCTGGAGGAAAAGGCTGGCAAAGGAGATTTAACTCCTCCCCACGATGCACTCAAAGGGGAAAAATATTCCACATAAAAGGCAAGGACTGGGAAAAAAGATAACAGAGATCAGCACCTTAGAAATACATGAGGGGAAAGGGCTGTTTTCCCTCCTTCCTTTCCACCAAGGAAATTTCAATGGGAGGAAGACAAATAATGAAAAAAACCATCAAAGCAAGCTGGTGATTCATTAAAACAAAAAAATGCATTATGCATTGAGAGCAGTCAATTAGGAGATGCAAACTGCACACTGTCCTGTCACCCTAGGGGAAGCACAAGCAAGGCTAGTGGGAGGAAAGGATAAGTAGAAAAGGAAAGATTTACAGGCATAAACAAAACCCAGCTATGACCCCAAGCTGAGGAGCTTATAGGAAGGAGCAGCCATCACTAACCCACACGGAATAGCTGGGAGCAGGCTGGTGTCTCTGGATTACTATGCAGACAGTGAACATACCTACTCTCTAGACATAGAGTGGTGTCAACTGGGGTGTTACCACTTTGAAAAAAAGTGGGATATTGCTGCCAAATGACTAAAGAAAGGATCCACCATCAGATTCTCGGAGTGGAAGGCAAACTGTGGGAAGCATCAGAAGCAAGTCCTGGGCTCAGTGCAAGCTACATGCAGTGAGGGAGAGCACAAAGAGCTACCAGTCCCCTCAGCACACACACAACCCTCTCCTTGGGTACATCCCCTTCTTTCCCTCCCCACATCATACATGGAGTCATTGCAGGACCAGTGAGAGCGTGAACAAGCCTCAATGCTGAGCTCAATCACAACAAGCCTCCCCTTTCTGCTTTCTAAGCTCTGACAAATACACCACTGCAAAAAGAGATCATCTGGACCATCCTCCTGAGCCTGCCCCGCTGCCTGGGCTCTGACACCTCATTAGGATTCCACATGACACTTTTCAAAGCCTGCATCCTTCATTGAGATGCTGACAGACAACCAGAGCACACAAAATGCTCCCTCCCCTGTGAGGGGGCATCCTAGCCTGCGATTTCTGCTACAACTCAATCAGCATCCACTTTAACGAGGCCATCTACTATCACTGAGGCCCTGGTGACTCATGTCTGAGCTTCTACCTCAAGCTCCAATTGCTCAGCCCCTCCTTTTCTCAGCTGCAGACTTCCTCAGTTGACAAAATGAGACAATAAGCAAGACTTGCAGGATAAAGTGCACCAAATTCCCAGTACTGCAGCTTCCAGCAAATCTTTGTCAGCTGAAAATCAGTTTAACAGCTAAAAGTAAGCATGTTTAGCTGACAGGATTTGGGAATACATCATGAAGGTTCATGGTATCTTAAAAATCTCACGGGTTTTGTAAGAGATGTTTTTGTACAGGGTAATTTGAGTCACTTTTGATCAGCCAGTGTCTCTGGCACCCTGCCACAAATCCTCTTACACATATACTATCTGAACTGCACCTCTCCTTCATCCAATCTCCTATATCCTTCTCTCTCCTAATACTTCTCCTAATACTTTCCTCATTAGGGGGGACTGTACTGTTGTGTAGCTCTATGCCCTCCTTGCACAACGTTGCATGTAGGTAAAGAGACTGCACACCTTAGAACTTCCTGGGTGTAGCCCAGATCCTAGCAGAGCTCAGAACACCTTTAGGAGTCAATCACCTCCCTTAGCTTTCCCAACCCATTCCACTTGCTTTGCTTCCTAGTCCCATTTACAACATTCTTCTTTAAAAATGAGGACACAAAAAATGAGTTTTATGGCAAGAATGAAAATTCTGGAAAAGAGCTTTTCCTGTCTTTTATGATTTATGATGTTTCCTCACCTTTTTCTCCTCTTAGGCTTCCTGTTTGGTTTCAGTTTGCAGGAAAATACAAATCCATTTAGTGCATAGCAATATGCATCATACAAATTATGTATGACAAATGATTTTAACAGTGCTAGGGACAAAACTCTAATCATACTTTTCCTCTAGGTTTCCAAACTGCTTTCTGGGAAGAAAAGAGAGGAGCTGTACCACATCCTTTAGAGAACAAGGATGCTGCATAAACTGTATCTTAGCAACAAACGAATTAATAGCGTAACTTCCTAGCCTGCTCGACAGAAAAGGCACAACCAGTATTTAGAAACTGAGGAAATAACGAAAGCAGAAGACTCACCTCTCCCTTCTTTACAGTCATGGACTGCCGACGAGGAGTGATCTCTTCATTGATGCTGGAGAGGAAGTTCTGCGAGATGCGCAGAGCATCCTGCAGGAGTGGATGATCAGGGTGGCTCACTGGAGTGTGCTTGAGCAAATCCTGACACCAGGAACACAGAGAACAAAACCATGAGCAGCGCTGGAAAGCAGAAGAGTCTGAGGATCCCTAACTAGAGCTGTAAGAGTTGCTCCAGCTTCCTCTTGCAGATTAGAACACGGCTTTATCTCTAGAGGAAGAGGATAATACTCTGCACTTCTTGGAAACCCCAATGAGGAGACAGCAGGGTCCTACCTATGGACTCCCTCCCCTTAGTGTGAAGGGAAGAAGCTCTTATGCAGCATGACAGGTTTATTTTTGCAGTCCTGCGCCTCCGTGGAAAATTTGAAGGGCAAAGAAAGTAATAAAGGGGCCTAAAGTTTGAAAACTACCTTTCAGATACTTACATGCAGGACAAGCGTGCTGCGAGTCACTCGGTCCACTGGCTTGTATAATAGAGCTGTGAAAAAAAAGCAGCAGGAACATAAGGGAGAGGTACCCAAATGCAGCCCCTACAAAGCAACTTGTCCAATGCAACTGAATGCAGAGGCACAGGTTTATTAACCAACCAGCTACTGGAAAATTCCCTTCTCTAAAGTTAATGTGCTGAACAGCCAATAAACCACACATGAACCACATAAGAGGAAATAAACATGCTCCACAGCATGCCCACTTGTGAGCACTCCCCGTGGACAGTGGACGAGGAGCACACAAGGTAGTACAGAACAAGTGCACGCAGCGTGGCACACTCCAACAATCCCCTGGCAACCTGCCTGCTCCCACGGGTCAGGATTGGGCCTTGCACTCTTAAAGTTGCCAAGGAGGTCCCTGAAAGGCTGGCAGTGCATCCCTCCTTCTAGAGTTCAGCATGGCACGTTGAGTGCTTCCAAATCCTGGTAATAGGCCAAAACAGGCATATAAACATAATCCCTACTAACATAAAAGGGATTGGCTTTTATGTTAGTGAGTATGGAAGCTTCTTGTAACATGGGTTGTCTTCTACTTTTGTGCATAGAGACAAGCACTATAGAACTTGATCTTGATCAAGTTCTCTAGATGCTACCATAGGGCAAAAACCATATAACAATAACTGCTAGTATGGCATTGATGCTAATACTGGATAGCAGATGTTCTCTTAAAATCACAGCAGTCCTTTGGTTCTCCTGGGGTTGCCCAAAGGGACAGTTTTAAACTGGGCAGGGGCTTCCCCATGCATGCATGCAGCTTACTAGGCATGAGTTCCACTACTTAGCAAAAGGGAACTGATTTCCCAGGTAGAGCCAGCAGAGATTCCATAACCCTCCAGCATTTAAAAAGAAAAAGGGAGAGTGGAGGTTTGGCAACAGCATCCACGCAGTCCTGACAAACCACAGTCTCCTCTGCATGGATCACTCACTTTCCAAGGAATTTTTCGTCGTCTGATCTTTAGATTCCTTTGTGCTTCTAGCCTTTAGATTCTAAAGGAAAAAGAAAACCCATGTAGAAGACAGTTAATCACCATGAAATATCACATTGAAATGTAAGAGGATACCTGTGCCTCCAAGGGACAGCCTAACTGTGAGTGGAGGACAGCCCTATCACAGTTCAAGTCAGAAAAAATATGCTTTCCTTCTTAGTAAATCCACCATTGCCATGAAACAGGCGCCCACACATCTCAAATATTAAGCAATTTTCTTAGAAGTGCATGTCAATAGAGCTGCAGCAAAGCAGGGAACCACCAATAGCGACAGGGATGGTGGAGTTTTTAAATCACCTGCAAGAGAAAGACATGCCCATAAGGATGCAGCCATTATCACAGCATGTGTACACCACCAATAAATAAAGTACAGGATTTGGATTCAGTGCCCCCAGGTTATAGTTCCTTATACCTGTACTCAGAGCTGGGTGACCTTGGACAAATCAGCTCTCTTTCAGGACAGAAAAGGAACAATGCCTGGGACTCTTTTCTCTGCACATGGACTGTGAGGCTACATGCATTAATGTGCTGAGCTCTGAAATCCTCACCGGGCACAAATGCAAAAGTACCATCACCACCACTCCAAATAAATTAGATACTAGGATGATTTCAGAATTATCCTTCAGAAAACAGCAAAACCAAGGGATCACATTTGCACAGCACCCAGGATCCTGGAGACCATCATAATACTATCTATACAAATTACCATAAATAAATGGGAAATGCATTTTAGTACTGAAAGAAAAGTATGTACAGAAAAAGATACTTTACTAATGAGTTGGCACCATTAGAGCACAGAAATGGTCAGGCAAAGGACCAGAATCTGATGGAAATCATCGGGAAAGGAGAGAACAGAAGGCACTTGCACTCTGGTGAGTAGTACAGCAGGTCCCAGAAGTCAAGCCTTGCTTCCCTCACTTCCTCACAGAAGGAACATGCTTTATTTTACCTCTTTATCATAAAAATCAAAAGGGACATGTGATATTGAATGCACTCACTGAATTTCACAGAATTTGTCAGAGCAATAAACACCCCCAATATTATTCATCTCTGATTGTTTCTAAGGACACGTATATGAAGTTTGTGTTTTCCTGGCAACCGAGTTGCTCAAAACATAATCACCACAAGAGTCAATGAGACCATGCACTCCAGGCAAAGCTGGTGCCTGGGAAGCCTGAAAAAGTACTCAAAATGCTTTGACACAAGGTACTCCTCTTAAAGAGGGGAAATCAGAGTAGCCCAATGAATAATACAGTAGATTATGGCTGACACAGTTGCTTCTTTTAAACAGAGAGTGACTCCTCCTCTTCATAGCAGCAAAGCCTGCAATTCCACTGGCAGCCGTAATTCAAGCCATTAAAGATGGCTTTTTACAGCACAGTCACCATCACCATTAGCAAGAGAAATATTTGAGGAACTCAAATACAGCTTTCCCTTCTAGAAACGCAGGAAGGTGGCACGGAACTGAGAAGTTCAAAGCAATGCCAGTTTTTGCAAGATTCCCTGGGTGAGGACAGCACATAAAGGCTGTCCATGCAATTACCTCCATTATCCCAAAAATAACCCCCCATAAATGGGTTGTAAATCTTACAGACCCATAAATCACTGCAAGAACATGAGCTGAAGCAGTAAAGCCTACGGGAGCTCACAACTCCTCCAGAAGTCAGGGCTGCAAAGATACTTGGAGGACAGACAGGAGTGACATCGCAGGGTATTAGTCAGGTCCAGACGGCTCGTGTGTCTGAATACCGTGACATTACCTCAGAGATTTCAGCAAACTGAGCATTGGCTTGGCAGCATTTCTCTGCTGTCTCCATAGCAACTTCATAGTTATCCACAAAGGCCCGGTACACTCCCAGCTGGCTGGCCTGCAGGAAGCAAAACAAAATAAAATAAACACTGGGGAAGAGGACAGTTTGGGATGGCCAGCCTCGGTATCTGATGATCAGGTCATGTTCCTTCACGCCAGGGAATGCTGAGCAGGCCCTGAAAGACACCTCTGACCTGTCAGCTTTGCTTAACCAGCACAGATACTCCCATGCACCCAGTTCCATCCATGCTGAATACGTTCACAAGTGAAGGATGTTGAAGCCTGCGGGGATGATACATCCTTATTACTGCCATCTATTTTTCCCTTCTGAACTGCCAGATTAGTATCTATTAATATTTTAGCTCATTGATGTAACTGGAGCTGCTGGCTACTTGCCTCAAAATATGAATCAGATGGGAATGATTCAGCCCAACAGCACAAATGTGACCCCAGTAAGCTACTTGTTGCCTTTCGCATGATAGAGACGCTAACTCAAACCCAAATATTAACCCATATCCTCATTAGTGAACGCTGTTATAAGGGCAGGAGGGTGCTGAAAATACAGAAGAGAGCTCCAGAGCACAACCTGTTTGGAAGGCAGGGGCTGCAGCACTAGGTGACCGAATACCTGGCAGTTTTTCCAGCAGAAGGAATATTCAATTGGTCCAAAAAGAAGATGGAGCAGGCCTCAGAGTAAAGCAATAAGCCATTATTATCCCCAAGTCTTAGCACTGCTCCCATTTGCTGACTTAGGAACTGCAGCCATATCCATGCCAGAGAACGTAAGATCCAGGTCGGGAAATCCCTGTGAAGCTTCCAAGCTTGTCTGGATTGCAGAGCTGGCTTTGTTCTGCAGAGCTGCACAGGCTGTGCCCTCAACACCTCAGCAGCTCCAAGATGCTTCCAAGTGCACGGTCAGTAGCGAGCCAACAGGTGGAGCGCTGTGAAAGGCTCCATTAAAGACACATTTGTTACCACAGGAGCTTCCATTTATCTTATTTTTTCTGCAACTTCTCTGTCACTTCTGCCCGAGCCATGCAGCAGTTAACAGGCAGAGCAGTTAACATTCCCACAGAGAGTGCTCTTTGCTCTCCTGTTCTCTCGTAATCATTGTGTTCCTCAATCTCTACAGAGCTTTGTGCAAGAGAGGATGGAAGAGAAAAAGCCACTCTGGGGAGAACATTCCCTACACAAATTTCTTTAGCTAACAGAGGCTGAGAAACAGCAAGCTATTTCCCAAGGCACATTTGACTGGAATATTAGGAACCAATCTCAACCCTCACACAAAATAACTTGGTTATGGCTGAAGCTGAAGGAAACTGTGCTTGTTTATGCCAGGGATGACCTGGCCCCAACAGTGTAGAGAGAATAAAAATCTGTATCTGCCGCTGGGGCACAATTTTGTGAAGAAACTGCTGCCAGAATTACTGGGCATTTGCAGGGCTTATGACATTTGTGTTTGGATGATGCCAGCTAACACAGCAGAGTTTTAAAGTTCCTCCATTCCTATGTGGCTCTTTCATTTCCTGCTAACTCCTGAACAGCTTTTTTCTAAGCTTTCGTTTTCCCCTTCTAAACATGCCCTCATGAAACATCTTTTTCATTAAAAACTGAGCTTCCAATCCAAGCAATAATGCTCACATACAGTTCTCATGATGGTTTAAGTTTTCTCTTTTTCAATTGGAAAGAACACACTGAAAATTAAACAAGCTTTGGTAGAAAAAATAGGCTTCTGGTTAAAATTTTTTCCATTCCTGAAAACCATCAGTGATAATATTTTCTAAATATTTCTTCATTTCTAAAAACAGTTCTAAAGTGTTTCCTTTCTAGTTAAAAAAAAAAAAAAACATACAAAATATTCCCCAAAACTGAGAAGCATATTTCACTCCCACGTGCCTAGCGTCTTTTTTTTTCTTTTCCTTAGTTTCCACAGGAAAAAGGTGAAATAACAGTCACCGGTGTTGCAAATGGATCACTTTGTGCCAGACTACATGAAACTCTAGAACTCCTTACATGCACAATCTATAACTTCCATCTATGGTGCTTTGTTTTGTGTGATGTTATAAAAAATTAACGTCTCCAGGGACCTCAGGATACAACAAGGATTCCAGTGTTTATCATCAGATTGTACGACACAACCACAAGTAAACAGTCTGCTCTAAAGGATTTGATGTACATCCTGTGTAGATGTCTTGTAACGCCTGGTGTTCTTGCTGTCTCTCTCATCTAGCTGCTTCCCACTGCCTGCCAAGAATTACTAGCTTTATCTCATCAAGCAAAGAGTTCACAATTCCCACTGATACCGTACCACACCACCAGAAACTGAAACTGCTAAGCTAGTTCAAAGCTTCCTGCAGTAGGGCGATTTTTGCTTTCCAATACTAACCCAACAAAATCAACAATTCTATTACAGACTTATGAAAATCAGGAGAACATGAAGAGTGCCAGAAGGGCTTAACTCCCTGAACCTGCCATCACCATCAGCAAGAAACGGTCTTAAGCAAAGGCCTAAGTAGCTGTATGGTGAGTCAAAGCTTGCTTGACAGCCAGCAGTGGCAAGGAAAATACTCAGGTCTTCTTCAATTAGTGTTATCTTCATTGCTGCACTACACTGTCAATGCAGTTTGTGAGGCTTCCCCTTTCATCAGCCTTCTGTATCTTTGCTTCAGCAACCAGCAGCAGGTGGTTTTGTCTTCTTAGACCAGTTGCTCAAATTGCATACCAAGAACTACTCACCAAGGCACCAACGTGACCCCTCCTGGCTAAAACACGCTGGCAGTGAAAAGCAAATTCCCGTATTTTGATCTTGAGCTGCTGGCGTGGATGGAAAACAGCATCTTCCAGGCCCATCTCCCGCTGCTCCATAGGGTATGGGGCTCGTGCTGGGCTACACAGCTGCTAACAATTGAGTGGCCCTAGTAAAGCACACTCCCCATCCAATAAACCCCTCACTGGAATGTCACTCCTACCCTGAGAGCCAGAGGCACCTCAGTAATGCAAAGATTCTTTTCTTTTCTACAAAGGAAAAACTAGCTCCTTTAATCCTTCGCTATCTGCACATGCTGGGGAGAGGCTCAAGGGCCCAAAGGAATCTCATAGAATGCAAACAATTTGTCATCTGGCTCAGAAATTCAGCAATTTTAATTCAGCCTCAGGAATATGCTATATATGTCTTTGTCCTGTTCTGCATCCAGAAAATTTTTTGGTGGTTGCTTGGATGATCCTCAGCAGCAGGTTGACTGCATCAGCACAGCAGCAAGGGGAATATCAAGGCCAGAATGGTGGTAGAAAAGCAAAGCCAAAGGTGATGACCACAAAACAGAGAAAATCAGCACAAGATAGAGGAAAGCACCACAGAGAGAAGGAAGCACGTGTAAGGGAGTTCAGCAATAATGAGAAACACTTAGCTGCAGGGTTAAAAAGTATGCTTTTTAACACTGCCATTCTCCCATCTTCCTCTAAAGCAAATGGTGTGATGACACTGCAGACACTCTGGAGATTCAGCATTTCTGTGAAATTAGTGGCACAGCTTCCTGGAATCTCTGAACAGACACTCTTGCTGTAGGCCCTTCACTACAGTGGCAAAGCTAGGAGCCTCTCATCTAACCCAGCTGTGGGCTTTCATCCCTTCAGTCCGTGCACAGCCACCAAAGAGAACCCTACCAGCACCCGTGAGATGAGTGAGAAGGAACAGAAGCTTTGGTGATGGCAGCTGACTCACCAGCTTTTGGAAGAGGTCCCCCACACGTTGCTGGTGACTCCACTGCTGTACTCGGGGAAAGAGCCCATCATAGAATTCTTTGTGGATCTCGTAGAGCTCAGGCACTTTGAAGAATATTGTCTCAATCTGTTGACTAGTCAGCACAGGCTGCGAGGTGGTGGCAGCTGCTTTCAAAGGCTTCATAGGCTGAAATGAGGAAAGGAGGAAATTGTTATCATGCAAACCAAGTACCTTCACCCTTGCCACATTACAACATATTCCTCCAGAGAGTTGTTTTTCATCCTATTAATAAGTGATATTTGCATTTGCGCAACTCCTGAAAGCTAGACATTAACAAGTTCCCTCATGGGGATCAGCCACCCCTGGCAGGTAGATTTTCCCAGGATATCAATCGTGCAATATAAATCCCTTTGCACTCCATTTCCTTAATCTCTGTCCAACTGTACAGCATAGTGTCAAATAATTAGTACATGATACTGAAAGACAGGACTACACTAATAACTCCCTGGTTGTGCCATATCCAGCCCTTTCTTTAAGCATCTCTTTCTCTCATGGAGAAAAGGAGTAACAGGTACCCTTTGCACCCAGCAACTTGTAACCCAAGGCATGGGAAACTTTGGATGGAAGCAGCAGTGAAAGTTCAAGAACCAGTGTTTGAAATGGTATCTGCCACCAGCACTTACCAACAGCAGAGCTTCCAGGTGGCTCAGGTAAGTTTCCTCACTGGCTAGGATTCCTGACAGGACCCATTTTCTCATCTCCAGGCCTTTCTCCAGGTCTGGCTCACTCTACAAGTAAGTTGTTAAGGATAAAAAATAAAAAGAAAAAAGGGGAAAAAAATTAAAAAGGGGAGAAGAGGGAGAAAGAAAAACAAGAATGAGGATAGAGAGTAAAAGGTATCATCATAGCGTATCAATAAGCTGACCAGAACATACTTGGGATTTTGGTTTACTTTCAGACTGAAAAAAACAACCAAATAAAAACCCCACCTGTGCTCAGTGTACTGTTTCTAGAAAGACACAAACCTAAATCGTTAAATTAATTCTTATTGACCAGCAACTTATTTAACTTAGATTATTTACAGGTGTTAGCTTTAGTCATCCAGATTCGGTGCTTCAATTAGGTGCCTGGACTTCTTCACAAAACACAGAACTTAAAAAATCAGAATTTATCCTCCTAAACAAATCTTAGTGACTCTTGGTTATGTGCAATTCTCTCCCTCCTCCCACAAGAGTTTTCTGTGATTTTATCCCAAAGCCATGTTACTCTAAGCAGACAGGATCACTTCCCCTCCATATACACAGATGCACATGAATATACAGCAGTTACAGCCTGGCGTGGCTGTTAAGATGGCTGATCTTTCTCCCACTCTCTACTATTCACTAAATTATTTTTCAGTGCCAGCTTGCACAATGTCTATTTTTAGTTAGAAGATGGAATAATCAGCACTGCTTGGAATGCACATGCTGATTTTCTTATTGGGATTCCATGAAGGAGTTCTTAACCAAAACAACTAAAGAAAGAGAGAAAAGAAAATAAATACATTCATGGGCAAATGCACACATCAAGACAAGACTAACATCACATATTAAGAGAAGCAATAACCCCCTCTGTTGAATTTTAATTATCCTTCCTCTCACAACTGTTACCTGAAAAATGTTTAACCTGATAAAGTGAAACTGAGTATTTCCATGAACTCTGAAAAAAGTATGGCGAACACTGAAGGTTATAAATAACAAAAAACAGCCTTTACAGAATCTTGTTTCCAGTTCTTTTGATTTCTGTCATTCACAGAAATGTCTTTTTACAATTCTTGCAACCTTTTATGTTGTTAAGTGTCACTAAGAATAGTATCAGTAGTTGGATCTGAAAGGGTAGATACTTTTCAAGGGCTTTAGGTAGGTTCCATCCTAGGTGGGCTCCATCCTACTCCTCTTAATATCCAGAGGAATTGAATTCATCAGCAGGAGGATCAGGAAACATAGCAGTATGCTCCACTCCATTCTTGGAACATAAAATCCTATAGCTGACAAAAAAGAGCTCCATTTAGGTTAGGGTGCTATGCTTTGAACCCCAGAGATGTATAGATGAGGTTCATTATGGAGAGACAGTATACCTCGGCTATAGGTAACTTCAGTAACTATCACATTCTGAGTATGACTTTGAGCCTATGCACCTACACATGAAGAAAGAAATGGATTCTCCTGCTCCCAGATATTTCTGGATTCAGTCTCATCAACAACCATCCTGATTTTTGAACGCTTTCATTACATCTCACAAGCTATTTTCTAGGCTAAAAGACCTTGCGGCAACTACTTTATAAAAGTTTTGTGAGGTGTCAAATACCACCATCACCTCTTAAATAAAAGTGGCAGACAGAAGCTGTTCTAAGGAAACGAGTAAAATTTACACACACGTCAGGTACTACGTGGAAAGAAGAACTTGGCTTTGTATCCCACCTTCAGTGAGGTTCAGTAAGAAACCACAGAGCCTTTTAAAATCTTGAAAGGGCATCTTGAAGCAGCTAGGAATTTGGAATTCAGCAGTCGTGTCAGGAAGATTTTAGAAAAACACCAGTGACAAACTACATGGTAAAACAAATGCTGCAAGAGATTCTGCGCATCTACAGAGCGTATCGGACAGTGTGGCTGACTGATACAGCTTGGACAGAAGTGTGCAACGACCTATGACCATTCCTCATGATTTCTCTATCAGGACTGCTTGGCTGCCCACCTCACAGACCATTTCTGTAAGGCACAGTATCACACGGAATCAAGACAGGCAGCCCCAGGAAGTTTAACAAAGATTGTCATCATCCAAAGAGCCAGAGATGTAGCTTCCCTGGTGCAAGAAAAACACAATACCTCTTGGTTTCCAAAGACTTCTTACATCACTTATAAAAGAAAAAGAGCAGCTTCACAAAGAAGCATTGAGAAAAACAGTGCTCCGAAGTCCCCGCTGAGAATAAGGTAACTGGTCAATATTGACACAGTACTATTATTATCTTTAGCAGGTTCTCTTGGAGGAGGTGAGGATTTAAAAACCAGCTGGGTATGTTGTAACACCTGTAAAGAGCAGCACACAATGACAAGTTCTTTAAATGATTCAAGCTTCCACATCACAACAGTGGCACAGTTTTCCTCGCAGCACTGAGAACAGTTTTTCTCTTCACAAATAAAAGCTTTAATTTACAAGCCAGTTCTTGCTGGGTACCGTCAGCTGATGGAGACAGCATTTTCTGCCTGAATGTTAATTTCCTCTCCTTAAGAGAGATGTGCTTTCAGAGGGACAAACATCTCCCAGGACACAGTAGAGGCCTTCCTTCCTGGCCATTCCCACAAAGTCCAGGGTATTGTCCTAACCCTTCTCAATGGAAGTGTTTTCCAAGCACGATGCTTGCAGAACTCTCGCCTGAGATGCAGCCTGCCAGGGCAGGGCCCGGCTGCTTCAAGCTACAGCACAGCAGTTGCTGAAGAAACCCCCGGGGGAGTTTATGCAGCAATCACACAGCACATTACAAGGTTTCCAATGCAGTACCTTAAATTTACATACAGATTCCTTAGATGTGAAAAGATGATCTCCTGCTGCTTCCGCTGTGTCAAGGATCAATAGGACACCAGGGCGCTGCTGTCGGCATTGTGCTGCCACTCTGTCTTTCCTCCCCAGAGCCAGTGCCCTGACAAGGGCTTCCTGCTGAGGGAAGCCTTTTCTGACAGTGTCATCCAGGGCTGCCCTGAGCAGCAGCACCTCTGGCTGGTGGATGAATATCTGGAAAACAGCCCCGGTCCTTCTTCAGCCTCAGGGTGCTTTTTAAGTCATGCTTGTTATGAAGCGTACTCCAGCACTGAGAAATTCACTGGGAGCTGGTGCCAACATCAGGGAGAAGAGGAGCAGGTTTATTGTTTGGTATTACAACATTCCTCACTTGCAGAATTGGGAACAGGCTCACCTGCTCACCCAAAACAAGACAGAGCAATTAGCAGGCAGAGATAATGCGAGACTGTCCTTCCACTCCCCCCTTACCCCCTTACAGCGCGCCATGATGCGAGGCACCCAGTGCCAAGGGCACCTTCTGCTTTGCCAATATCTGACAAAAAAGGGAAACAAAGAGCAATACTGTGACCACAACAGCCTCACTGACTGCTCTGGTGCTGCACTCCAGGCAGAAGGTCAGTGAGGGGAAGGAACATCCTGGGCGTAGGTATAAGCTCCCCACCAGCTCAGGGAGACCTGCCAAGGCTGAGGACTCTTTTCCCCTGCCCTGGCAAGAACCACGCAGTCAGAAGTCTTTGAGTTGCTTGTGGCAAGGGGAGGAGCTGGTACCACATCTACCAGACCACATTAGCTTGGGGAAAACACACCTATTAACTGAAGTGCAGATGGGTGTTCCCAGCAGATGTGGGGAGCAGCTTGTATTGGCAAACTCGAGCCACTCAGCAGGGAGTGCCAGGTGGTCAGCAGTCCATCCCATGCTTCCGACCCAGCTCGGTTAGCCCACGTTTCACTTGTACCAGCCTGACTCGTATTTCACGTTCTGACTGTCCCTACCCTCCCTAAAAAGCATCCATTTCTAGTCTTTCTCCATTGCCCTTCCGTCTTGTGGCTACCTCCCTAACCACACGGTTCAGAATAAATCTATCTTACAAGACTATCATGGGGCAGCAGCCAGAGCATTCTTGTCTGTCTGCCATGGGAGTTGTGAGGACCCAACACCCAGCCAGTTCTGAAAAAGCAAGCAAGAAATCAGTGTTCTGCCTCCCAATCCTTGTGAACTACGTTGGTATGGGTTCTTTTTTTTTAAAAAAAAAAAAAAAAAGAACACAGAAAGGAAGGTGGAAAGCTATATGAAGGAAGTTTTGCAGGTTTCTCACACCAATAAGGGTCTGGTGTTTTCTTCTCAACTGGGTGGTGCTTCTTGCTATTCCAAAGACTTAAAAACTAAAAGATTGAGTCACAGTCATAAGTGCAATCTTGCGACCTGAATGAAGGCCAGTCAGAGCGGTTAGAAGCACTGAAGACATTAGAAGAGTGTGCATATGCTGGCCCCAAGCCACGGCTGTTTTGAATGTATTTACAGCTTGTCAGCCTAAGTACTTCAGTTTACTAACCAGGTTGGCATTGCATGTTGTACTCAATTACTGCAAGCCTGAGATTCACCAGCTCCAAGGAATAGACAGATTCAGCTCTTCCTGACTCTGCTTAAAGAACTCAGGGCTTCTGGTTGTTGTTTATATTAGTGGCAATAATTGTTTTCTTGCAAATGTTAGAAGAACGTAGATTAAGAATCCAAAAACCACAGCACATAAGATTTTTGCAAAGTGGTTGCTGCCGGCACAGCTCTGTAACGAGAATCAGTGATTCAAAGTGGGCGTATAAAAGGCACTTTAACTCTCCGACCTTCCTTTGGTACAGTGTGTTCAGATGCTGTGCAATGAATGTGTTCAAAGCACAGGTTTCCCGTACGGACAGCTCAGAATCTCATAGAGAAGCTGACAGCCTACAAAAGAGAAAAGCTATTTAATTCAATTTTTAAAGTGTAAATATCTTTGAAAGCTTCTGCTAAACAGGCTGGAGGTGTCTCATTGTCTTGGTGATATGAAACAGGGCAAATTCCGTAATCAAGCTGATCGTGCTCCATGCAGGGAGGGGAAGGAGCAGGGAGAGGAGCCAACATTATTTATAACCTCAGTCCTAGTGTGCCAGCTCTCCTCAGGAAGGGCTGTACAGCCAGGCAGAGCCCTTAAGGAGCAAAGAGTTGGAGAATAAAAAGGAAAAGTTGCATCTGTTGGGGCTGGTGAGGGGAAAGGGACAGTAAAACAACACAGACAAAACCAAATACTGAGAGGAAGAAAGGAGGACGATTTGGAAATGCTGGAGGGAAGGACAAGGTGGCAGCAGTAGTAGTAAGCAGAGCAGCAATCTCATTTATTGATGTAGTTTCAGAGGTTGACTTTTCCGGACCCCCTTGGGGTCAAGCTAGGAGAAAAGCCCACAACCTGCTCTGCCACAGCCCTGCTTTCCACAGAGCTGGCAGATGGTGAGAACAAAAGAATCTGGCCTGAGGATCTGCAAGGGCTGGCAATGCTGCACCACCCATGAGCTGCACAGCAGAAAAGGGAAGAGACGTTCTACCTGGAGATCTCCAAGTACCAACCAATTTCCCCTCCAAGCAGAGCAGAAAGCAGGAGCTAGTTGCTCAGCTTTAGCACTCCTGCCACACTGGGCATGATAAATACACAAGTTGGAGAATCGGTTCTGGCAAAAACCTCGTCTTGTAAACTCTAGAAAAAGTGACTCCCCTCATTTCCTGGGGGGTGGAACCAGCCCTGCCTTTCCGCTGGCTGCTCTGCTCCCACCTCCACAGAGACCCACACGTCTTTGAGCCTGGCTTTGTTGGCAAGAAGATCTTGAAAGGCCTTTCTTATTTCTGCTCTTCCCATTGCTGTAATCTCTCCCCACATGGACAGCAGCAACAGAACCACAATCCCCTCAATCTCTTTAGCCTCCAACCTGCAAACTACCCACTCTAAAACTCACAGCAACACCTGATCTCTAGTGAAGGGTGTCAGCCACCAGCTTCCCAGCTGTCCCAACACCCTCCTGAGCCCCAAGAATATTCGGGGCAAGTTCTGCCTCTGTCCTTCTCTAACTCTATCCACATATCTTCTCCACTTTTCACACCAGTTGTGTGGGGAAGGCAGACACATTCTCTCTCTTTCTGGGAGTCACTATCACTGTCTGACAGCTTCTGAAGCTACCAGCACTATCTTATTTGGCAAACATTTGGGCTGACATTTTCCAAGACAGGTTTCCAGAATTTTTGGAAAGTTCAGTCACAACAGTTCAACTGTTACAGAAATCGAAGTTCAGGAAAATCCAATTACTTCTCAAGTTAAATAAACAAACAACTGAAGAATTAGTGGAACCTTTTTCTCCTTTCTCCTCTTTCCCCTGCAGGCTTGCTTTGGAGCAACAATCAAAGTTTGGCAAAAGCATTGGCTTTATGCCAGGACACGCGTCAGCAGCTCCCCACGAGATTCTGGAAGAGCCAGAAGAGGGCTCCGACCCAGCTTGCTCAATGCAAACATTTGTCAAGGCCTCCTCACCACAAAAATGATGAGTCAGGGGATGCTGATATCCACACTACAAACACCCGTGTTGATGATGTCCTCTCAAGGTCACACACAAAACTAGGGCTGGTGCCCCTCTTATCACCCTTCCTGGACAGTAGCAGATGTTCGTGCAATGGACACACAACAGGTGGAATATGGACACGTAAGTGGTGCAGTTTGGAGGCAGACCAGCCAGCATCTTTTAGTCTGCTTATATGATGCAGGTGGTAGAGGGGATTGGAAAACAGATCCCAAATGACAACATGCAGACCACCACAAACCTTCTGGAAGACATAATGTGAGGTGCTGGGAGTTGGCCACCCTACACACTGAGGGAAAAACACAAAGCCCCTCCACAAGCAACCCAGGAGGTATCTCTGCATTCTCTTTTAGAAAGAGACTCTGCTTTTGCCACTCTTTGTGCACTTCCTCTATGGTGGCTGGGTCCACCAGGTGGAACCCTGATGCACTCTTCAACCAAAGGCTATAGCTGCTATAAGGAGATGGAAGGAAAACTCGGCAGAAAAATCTGAAGCCCAGAGCAAGTCCACAAACTTGCCAAAAAAGTCAAAGCAAAATGCCCTCAATATCCAGATAGCAGCAACACAGTGTCCAAGAAGAAGGCCTGTTTCATGGGTAAGACAAAGTAATATCACATCAGAACACTGTTACATCTAAGCAAATTACCTAGAAATATATTAAAAAAAATAAAATAATTGTTTGCAATATTTTCCAATTGCTGGGTGCCTCCCTGTGTAATGTTGTTAACTCTTGGTTGCAAGTGAACTTAAAGAGATTTTACTTTAACTGTGAAGAAAACAGCATTAGAAGTCAGAACCTGGTTTTGCAGAACATTACATATCTCACATTAAGCACTCAAAATTAGCAGACGCTTTTCCTATAATCTGTCTGCCTTGATTACCTGTGGTTGGTGAACATACCATCTTCTTATCTCACAGGATCATAACTACGACCTGTGCAGCATTCCAACTGTATTTGGAGTTGATGGTCACGCAAAAAGGGAATAAGTACTTTTGTACTCAGAGCAAAGTTTGCACAATATCCTGTAAATAAGGTGTACACATAATTCTAGAGGTAAAACATTGAATCCAGTGAGTATCATTCACTATAAACACTGAACAATGCAGGAGCCATAGGAAAATGATTTTGTAATAGGACATGATTGTGTAATTCAACATTCAAGACAAGGCTGCAGGCAGAAGGCAAGGCTGGATAACCATAGGCATTTCCTAACATCTGAATTACTTCACAATCTTAATATTTTGTCAAGTGGTAGATATAGTGCATGCATTGTGTTACATGCAGTCAACTGTTGATTTCTAGACTCTGGTCATAAAGGTCAAAATCTGGTAAAAAATCTAAAATGTTCAGAAATAATTGCAGGCACTGAGAAAGTAGTAAAAAGGCAAGGAGACAGCTATAAAAGCAAACACATGTAGACAATTTTTTTTTCTGCTAATCAAGTGTAGTGAAAAAGAAAATAGAAAAGACTGGTATTTCTGGTCCAACACATTTTATGTGTTTGGCTCAGCACAGTGTTGTTGACACAATTTTGTTACTGATATCTTTTCTACTACAGCTGAAAACATAACTTCAGTAAGAACCACCTAACAAGTCATACTGACAGAAAGTATAACTTGTTTGGGAAATACTATGCCCATACATCAATTAGTCTCTTCCTCCTTGTCATGGACCGTCCTTCATGACTGGCATTGTCATTTGTGGACTAATTACAGACAGGATCAACTGAAGCAGTCAAGGCTGACAAATAAAAGTCTATTCTGTATCAGAATACCTCTTTCGTTTGGAAGTCATAAAACACCTTTTTATAGTCAGAGAGAATAAAGCAGCCTTTTATGTTAAAAAATTATTTTTAAAAAGGCAGCCTTCTAGCATTATTAAGGCCACTTTGAGATGAATTACTGTTAAATGCTTATGAGGCAATATTCAAACAAATAAAGAACAAGATTAAATCTTAGGCAGCGTCTTTTCCAGGCCTCCAGTCACAGGCACTATGACAACTGGTTCTTTGAAGATAATTCTCAGCTCTATGTAGTCACATAGCATTTTCTTCATCTTGAGAAACATAACCTGGAAATCTGAAGCCAATATTAAAATGTTCTTGGAGCTTTTGAATTTACTAATGATCATTTCTTCATTCAAAAGCCTCTTGCATATTTCAAGAATTCTCAGCTTGAGAGATAAAAAAGCATCTCAATTAATAGAGTAAAGCACAAGCAGCAAACTAGATTCTGTGCTTTATAGTCAAAATTAAGCAAACATCAACAATATATATACTCAATAGTGCCTTAAGAGATCTTGACAACACATATTTAGAAATGAAAAAGAACGACGAACACTGTCTCAAATAGGCTTCTTATTCTAACATTCAACCTGGAAAAAAAGCAAGGAAGCACATGATGTGGCACTAACCAATAAAGAGTAATAGAAGGATGTATATAATGAATGCCAAGTAGCTTGTGGAACTTGTCGGACTCTTGAAATAGTTTTGATGCAAGATAAATAAAACTGTCTGATAAAGCTGATGGTGTAGATTTACAAGTACACTGATATCTGTAAAATATCCATTATCTTCTCCCATGACATCTTAATTAAAAGGACAGAACAGTATAAAGCCAACACCTAAGTTAAACCACTTAAATGACAGATTTCAAAGTGTCATTTACAATGTGGGAATTCAAGGCTGTTTGGCTACACTTTCTTATAAATACAGTAGGAAGGAAGTGACAGTTGTCTTTGTGCTATTGAGCGTTTTTATGAATGACTTGGGGAAACCAAAAGTTTGCAGATGACAAAGATATTCAGGGAAAAAGGAACTTGGGATTAAAGCGCTCTGCAACCTAGAAAGCAAAAGGATGAAGCGAAACAAAGGTTGAATGTGAAACACATTAATTGAAGCTGAAACTAAGATATTTTTGACTGTGAAGACAGCAGTCAATAGTTATTTACCAAGGCAAGCAGCAGATTCTCTACTAAGACTACAGTAAAAACAAAAATAGAAATTTTCCTTAAGTGCCAAGCTATAGCCATGGTACTGAACTTGAAGCAAACGTAAAGCAAGATAGCCTGAAGGGCCACATCAAACTACTGGTCAGGCTGGGTGGTCTCTTTTGAACTTTTTATCTATCTACTGTATTTGATTATACAGCTAGCTATGTGGTGAATAGTCAAAATCATTTTAAGAAGTGGCCACTTTTCACCCAAAGTCACCACATTTCAGAGCTAGCAGTTTTAATTCCTCTTATTCCATTTTCACAGGGTAAATGAAACAGATCTTATATTCTAGATGCTTTATCAAAGCCTTTAACCTACACGAAAGTAACTCTTGTCATTGTGAAAGGCAATGACAAGATACAGGCACAACATAATGTAAGATGTTTTGTTCCAGAGTCTCCTTTCAAAAACACCTGTTATCTAGAGACCCTCCCAAAAGCAATTAATCACCAATTCTCTCAGCTAAAATTCACAAAGAGTGAGAAACTGAGAAGCCTCATCTAGAAGCCTCAATTTAGCTTTAAATATACAATATCAATCAGGCACTGGTATATTATGTCAGGTAATCTGTCCTACAGTGCTTGCAGTCCCCGTCTTTGCTCCTTGGTTAAAGCAGTCTATCCCTTGCAAACCTACAAGTCTTTGCCGATTCCAAAAAGGCAGGAAAGGACTCACTGATTTTGTAGATTCCAGAGACCCTGAAGATAGAGTGTCTCGGCTGCCCCGACTCTTGGAACTGAGATGGGGTGAGGATGATGGTGAGTCATCAATATAGGGCATCATATCATGATGTCGCCTCTGCTCTTCAGCACGGTCTGCATCATACGCATAGCTAGGTGGTGTGCCACTGAACGAAGCATCTGTAGAACACAGGAGAAAAATCTGTTTGGTCAGTCAAGCTGGACAGGAGACAGGCTGGTCAATCAAGGCACTGCCGGCCTCCCAGCTATTATGATTACTTATCAGTAAACCCACAGTCAGTGATAGTTAAATATAGATCAAGTGGAGGCGTAAATTTAATTGAACTCATGTTGTCACCAAGCATTCAATTCACTCATTCCAAGTCCTAAAAGGTGAAGTCCTTCCTAATATCTAACACTGGTGTTCATTTAATTACAGCTCCCTCAAGTTCTCCTTCAAAAACATTAGCATCAAAATAAATCCTTTTGCAGGTTCCATAAAAGTTATGTAGCCTGGGTTTAGGAATGTAGTGGGTATGGGTAACAGACCCTGTTTTTTTCTGTAGAACAAGAAAAAATTATGCCCTTGCCATTTTAGCAATCATAGATAATCATACGCTCAGGGGAGAAACATAACTCTTTCCAGACTTCATAGGAACAAGAGGACCAGGAAAGAAAGGTCTTACATGTCAAGTGAACCAGCCTACTACTAAAAATAAAATCCTAAGCAGCTCTCTTCTGTTGGCTGCCCCTCCTCCTCAATTTTGAAACTAACTCCTTAAACAAATGAACAAACCATCACCCTGCTCCCTCCTACTACTCCCACCTCAACCCCCAAAACAAACCCAACTGAAAAAACAAACAAAAAAGGACAGTAGAGTGAAGAGTCAAATTAACCATTACTGCATGAGATATCAACCAACTCCTGCAGGAAAGATGAGTAATCAAACTGGTTCTGGTATCTTTAGTAGCTGTGTACAGAGACTGGTTTCTGCAAAATTTCTGCTAAGGAGACACACTTAGCAGCTCCTTCTACAACAGGTTAAAAAGACTTATACTTCTCTGCACAAAGAAACATATACAGAGGAACATATACAGAGGAACCAAAATTTGGTTTTTGCACAGTGGCACCACTTTACATACATCTTGCCTGATCGAAGCTGGAGACAACCTTACATAGGAGTTACATGGGCCTGAGAAGCACTTTCACCTGTCCAAGCCCAGAAGTGTCCTGTGTGTAACAGCAATAGCCACACATGGGCCACCGAACACAAAACGGTCAGATTCCTTCTCCTCTTTCAGGTACAAGTCACAAAACACCACTGTTCTCCCAAAACTGAAAAATAACCACAGGGAAATAAGCTAGATCCACTTTTACAGTAGCAGGCGAGCCTTACGAAAGACAGAGCCAAACACACAACAAAAAGAATAGCTTTTTTGTCTTCCAAGTTCAAAATTATGTATTTAATTCACACTTGAACATAAGTAGGACCAATTTTTACTTGTTTTCACAAATATCCAGGTTCTGCGAAAATAATAAGCAGCAGCTGCCAAGCATACTAATAATCCTGTTATACATCACTAAGGCAGGGTGGAGGAGTAACATTTTAAAGCCCACTTTCCTCCCTCACAGTAAACTCAGTTAAAGCATGACTCATTCCAGTAAAGGATGTGAACTTTGTGTGGAACAGAATAAAACTTGATCCGTGAGGCTTATTCAGGAGGGAGAGCTGGTCTAGGGAATTTACGCAAACAATATACTGAAAATACAACAATAAACTCACTGTAGAAGTGAGCCTCTGTCTCAGTTCGTACCAAATACCACCCAGCTAAATAACAGCTGTATATGAGCCCTTTAGGCTGCTGAAGGACCATGGCAATATTATTTTAACAAGCTCAATGAGTTTTATGTCACCCACCCACTTGTGGTATTACCTTGTGCTCAAGCACTGAGTTCCTCAAAAGACCCATTAGATTGTGCAAGGCCACAGGAATGGAGAAGAAAAAAAGGTGTGGGGGGAGGGACAGGACGTTCCCTAGAAGGGACTTTTGTCTAGATGTTAGAGGTTTCCAGAGCTTCCCAACTTAGGAAGACACTTAGAAGAGCATCCCATTAAGTTAATTTGGTAAATGGAGGCTTGTAAGGGAGTTGCCGAAATAAGGATGCTCAGTCACACACAAAAAAGGTTTTCAAATATCCCAAAGTTGGATGATGTCTACAACACCTAAAAGCAAAACAAATCTCATGCTGGAATTTTCAAAAACTTTGGCTAAAAGAATACGGAAGACAAGACAGCACAGCCAGCACCTTGCTCTACCCAACAGCTAAGGAAACACTGAAAAGGAAAAACACCCTCCTCACACACACGATGGATGGTCGTCTGTTTGGCTGGAAGGTTAAGGGACTATTTTGACTTCAGAAATGAGAATTATAAATAGGAAGGAGAATGGATGTCTCCTTGCCTCTCTGCACTATTTATGCTGTGTTAAAAAAGAAAACAGAATTTTTAAAAAGCCTAAAGCCCTAAAACCTTATAACTTCCGTGGAGGAGTGCAGATATCTGTTTTCCATTCAGCTGTGCCTTGTGCAACCTTCTAATCCAAGAAGCCTGCAAGATATTACCAACAATTTAACGCTGGCATTATCCAAGGGGGAACATCAGGACTGGGCACTTACACATGCTTCGTGCCTTTGATCAAGCAAGAGTTCTTTTTTTCCCCCTCTTTTTTTTTTTTTCCCCCTCAGAAGTTTCTGCAAACTACTGTTATCCAAACCAGTTTCTCCTACACACATCCAGTAACAAGACCACGTTGCTGTGCAAAAATGAAGGCAGAAATATTTCTTTCATTCCCAGTACTCACTTCCAAAATTTATAGTTTGCTCCAATTCTGTTAATGGGGGAGTGAATGCAGACTAAAATACATTAGCAGAAAGGCTTGCAGTGAATCACAGTATTTTCACTTTTCCTCACTTTCTCCTGCTAAAAAGCAGGCTTCACACTTCTACCTTCCGTAGCATGTTGTCTCCCACTGCACAGGGAAACCTTTCTCTGAAACTGAAGGAAAGGGCAGGTGGAGGACTTGGGTTCAGCAGAGGAGATTTATTCCTAGCTCTGCAACAAAATTCAGCCTACATTTGAATCTCTTAGTCTCCCTCTGCATAAAAATGAAAATAACACACCTCAACAAGGAATGCATCTATCTGTGTCACAGACAGCCATGAGATCTGTGCAGAGAAAGCTCCGCACAGCATTTAAAACTTTATTTCTGGATCCCCCAGGGATCCTTCACACATTAAAAAGCTTAGAAGTACTTCTAATCCCTCTTCTTTCTATTATTGCCACGTACATCACTGAAATCCACCTATAGAGATTTTAATTATCTCTAAAGCAGAAAGACCTTCTTGCTTTTTTATTCTACCATTTTTTCCAAAAGAAGCAAAGTATCTCCATAGCCAGATACACGCTACGCAGGTCTTAACACTAATAACAGAGGCAGACTCGTATCTCTCTGATTAAAGAGAACACTGTTGCTAAGGAAACTAGGTTATTCAGATCTCCTAAACCCAGCACAATACTGCACAGGCTGTTCAGGCTCCACCTGGGAGCAAAAAGACTAGAGCAAAGAGATTAGAGCCTGCTCAGACCCTTGCAGCTGCTCTAGGTGCTGCTATTGAAGATGGCAAGTGAAGGCAGCAGCTGAGCCCAAGCACGAGCACTTGGTTTCTTAGCCAGTGTCTCAGGTGGGGTGGGCATTAAGAGGGTTCTTACTTTCCTCTTAGGGCCAGGCAGTAAGTCACTGGTAACCGAGCCATCAAAGCCAAAGATGAAAGACAGGAACAACAGACAACTGCTGACAGAGGACAACTAAGGAAAAAGGGCAGGCACACAGGGATGACGGGCTCAAACATGTTGTATGAAGAGAGCATCAGAGAGAGATACTGAGGACAGTATTCCATGTGTATTGCACTTCTCTCACCTCACCAGCAGGCCTCTGTTCTCCTCTTCTTTGGGTAACGCCTTAGAGAAAGGCAGCAGCTGCAACTTAACAGAAACAAGCTCTCTCGGCCCCCAAGAGTAGATATTTCTACCACTGACATTCCCTTCAGTATCCGTCTCTTGCACCAGCACCACCCTCAGGTGCAATGAACTACCTGAGGCTACAAAGGCTAATCATCAATTCACACATTATGCTAAAAACCTCAAGCATTTACTTCTACGTTTGGTTCTGAAAGCAATGGCCTCCCTGACTTGGCTTTGCTTTGCTCCAGTATTAAGTCTGCTCTACCATTCCCCTCCTCTGTTACTGCTTCCATCTTCTCACCTCCTTATCTCTGTTCCCTTTCCATTTTCTTTTGGTTTTCTTAAACTTTGCATTCCTTTTTTTTTATTTTCCTGTTTCTCCCATCTTCCAAACTGCTCCTCTTCTTCACTGCCTCAGATTACATCTGGCTGGGGGGGAAGGAATAATATAACAAATTTACAGTTAGTCACAAATTCACTGGAACTTAAGAGGCAGCAACACTGTTCCCTCGTCCTGTTGTCTACACCCTTCCTGCTGGGTGCCACATTCATTCTTTGGAACTATGAAATCAAGTCATAGATCTAACTTGAAAGCAGGAACGGAAAAAGAAATTAACTTCTAAGTAAAAAGAAAGATTAGCTGCACCTAATCCAGGGCCACACAATGGTTCAAAAGTGTGTGTCATACTTTCACAGCATCACAACATCCATAGCTGCTTGAGAGACTTAACAGCAGCATGTAGAGAAGCTCCCAAGCTCACTCTGCTCCAGCTAATCCTGCTAAAAGAGCGGTGAAGCCACAGCAGCTCGGACCTGCCTGCCTAAGGAAATACCTAGAATCCTGGAAGGGGAGAGGAGCTGCACTTCATGCCAAAGCCCCACATCACTGTGGCTTCATTGTAAAGGGTACCAAGGCTAACACAAGTTTGTAATGTCTATACTCACTCCAAAAACATTCCCGCAGCTGCATAGCAGAAGAGAGCTAAGACAGTTTGCATCCACTGACTGTGTGTTTCTGTGCCAGGGAATGTGTGAGTCCACAGTTTGACAATGCATTGTCTTGGCAGCAAAAGAGGTTTAAGGTTTCCCCCACCAAGCCATAAACCACTGCATGGCCATTTCCCCTCTTATCCCCTTAGTTCTGTAACTCCACAGATGTCGATGGTCCAGATAAAGAACTCATCCTGCTCAAAGAAAAATATCTTTGACATTTCCCTTCTAAGCTGGGTCAGCTCTCTGATCTAGCTCATGGCACAGAAATCCAAATGGAAAGGATACGTCCATGGTAGTTCAGGGGTGGGTATACTTAAAAGCTTGTGCTGCAACTGAACACATATTAGCAAAACACTGCTTGAGTTTCCTATAGGCTGAAGCTTAAACAATTCCTGGGACTTACACATGTCTGGTTTGGGGAGAAGTTATCAACATGCAATACTTTTTTTCTTTTTTTTTTTTACTTTTTGGTTGGTTGGTTGGTTTTGTATCCTTTCAGTTAATAATATGCCATATCAACCTTAGCTCCAGCTTTTACATACAACTGTTTGCTTGGTGATAAACAACACAGAATCAGGTCATTTTGTTTCTCAGTGACAGCCAGGCTACTTGGAGAAGGATCAGGGATTCAAGCCCAGTGCTGAGCACATGTAGAAGTGCATACGTGTGGATGGGCTGTGAATACAGTTGCCTAGGGAATACAGCAGCACTTTCTAAAAAAATAGAGGAGTTAAACTATGGAAAACTAAGCATCTTGCTTATTTCCTTGACACCTTCTGAATCATGATCTCCAAACCCAAGAAATGGTGCACTCGATACTTTGTATGCTTTTGCACAAAACTGAGATCCACAAACAGTAATTACACTGTCTACCTGTATCAGGAGCCTGTCCAAGAAGGAAGATCAAGTTATCAAAGGGGAAAAAAAAAGTAGATACGTTTGCCATGTCAAATCCCTATGACTGAAAAGAATAAATTATTTTCAGACTGATGAACAAAAGGCTCTGCTAGGATGCTAAATAGATTCAAAACAAACTATCTCCTTCATATTCTGTATCTCTTCTCTTTGTAAAGACATTACATCTACAGGTAAAGATGTTCAGTGAAACCTGAAGTTCCCATTCAAATACAAAACCAACTCATTCAGCACCAAAAACATCCCATTAGTTTGCAAGTGCATTCTTTAGTACTAGATGAGCAGAAAACAGAAATGCAAAAAGTATCAGAAGTTAGTTCCAAGCCTGCCTATGGCCTCAAACTGTATTTCTCCATTAAGGACACTAAGAGAATCAGCACAGAATCAGTGCTAATCGATAGGCTCCTACAAGTCACCACATCGTTTGCCATAGAAGAAAAATGTTCCCAGAAGATGATCTTGCTTACCACGCTGAACAAGCTGTTTGGGAGCATAGCTTGCAGAAACAGAACTGCAGTGAAATACATAACATAAACATAGCCCATCCACGGGAGACACCCATCAGCACACAAAACCAAGGCAGAGTTAAAGGAGCCTTTTCATACATTGCAGCCAAGCTGCAGTTTCCCTTCTGCAGACAGATACGAAATTGCCTCTGAAAGTGTGCTGTATGTTGACAACTTGCAATGAAACACTCTTCAGGGAGTAGGACAAAAGTGGAACAGTAGCCCTGGAAGGGAGATTTCTAAATACATAACTGGACACTGGAATAACAAACTATAGCTTATACAGCAACGAAAAAAGGAGTTCTGTGAATCCAAAACTTCGGCAGATTTTCCTGAAATCACTAGATCCGTTTCAGGTTTGCATCCTCCCCTTGCCCATTCCTATAGGTCATCTTTCTCCAGGGTGTTAAGCAGTGGCAGAACCAAGTATCTGTTCACGTGTAATTTTACCTAATGTTTCATTTTCTTTTAAGGGTAAGAATGTATTTGTGTGTGCACATGTGAGTGCACACGTACGAGTGCATGCAGAGACAGAGAACATCATCTTATTTTTGAGATGCAAGAAGGAGAAAGCAAGGTACCTTGCATATGGAAGTAGCAAGACAATTTGGTAGTTCTCTCCACCCTCCCTCGCCTGGGGGCTCTCAGACCAGCCTCCAAGAAACTCCTGTCTCTACAACAGATGAGCTTTATCCTTGCAGGAGACAGCACCTTCAAGTCTTTAGGAGATGAATTAACTGCAGTCCTTTTTTAATCTTTTAGGCATGTCAAACCCAGACTATTGAATTTCTAAAAAAGAAGATCAGAGTTCTTTAATCTGACTATATATTCCATGAAGAGTTGATGCAGAGACCAGAGAACAGGTCTGAGCTGTTTGTAGCAGCCTCTTACTGGGAGACGCTGTTGCATTTTGCTCCGATTGGCATTTTGCTGGGGACAGGTTGAACATTCACACAGATTCACCCACGCAGAGTGAGGTTTCACGATGTGAAAGTTGGGACTACTGAGACCATTCTCCACCTCAGGGAAGCCTAAGGCATCCTCACACAGGACAGCGAGGACTGCTCACTAAGGCTACTGAGAGAGTCATTATCATGAGAGAAAAATTCAGGAAGCTAAGCTGATCATCCAGGAGCATCCGTCTTTTACCAGCCAAGACCACGCTGTAGCATGCAAATTCCAAACATTTCCCTTCTGCCAGCCAGCACAACTTCCCCACTGCTTGTCTTTGCTTCAGACAACTCCAGCTTAGCAACCACGGGGTGCTACACGCTAAGGAGCAGAGACCAAGCTGTCACCCACACACTGTGTTCAGCCAGGCTCTGACACAGTACATGCCGCAGAAGTCGGCAAGGAAAAAGTAGCAGAGGTGTGAATTCCCATCTCTCTAAGACATCTGACACTTGGATCCCTTTCAAATAAACGGAAATGCTGGGAGGGAAGCACAGCCATTGCACACCACAAACTAGATAGGAGTCCAACTGATGATAACTGTTGTGATCGGGAGGAAAACAGGTTACATATTTTTCCAGTACAGGGTGCCTCCACAACAATTTGTAAATTTTAGGAAATATTACAAGCAACTTGTATGTAACTAACATCAGGAAAGAAAGTTACCCATAGTCACTGCAGAGGACAAGACTTGAACATTGTCTGTGACAGCTGACAATGCCTATGTCCGACTGGCTGCTACGTGCCCTCCCAGGCATTTAAAAGGTTTAATTGCCATCCCTTGGAGCCCTAAACATCAGTGAGTAAACATACACATATATGAATGAGGTATGTTCCCAGCAAACAGGCTGCCAACGGGTAAAGAAAGAGAAATTCTGGTCACGCCTGAATTACACAGGTACTACCCATTCAAGGAAAAATTTGAGAATACATAATTCACAGGGGAGGCCAGGGCCCAAAACAGTGAAACTCATGTTGCCTTTTTTTCTTTTTTTAGCGTTTCTCCTAAATGTTTACCACTAAATCATATGGAACAATGTAACACCCCATAACAGGGATGAATACCTCTCAGACTCCTGCCTTGGAGAGAGCAAAAAGTGAATCCCTTTCCAGGGTCTGTCTTTAGACTCCTCTCCTGTTCTGTGTTTTCCCAGGCAGGCTGAAAGGTTTCCATGTTCAGTTCATGCTGGCAGTCAGGCCACTGGATGTTCTTGGCAAAGTAAATACCAGAGAAAACTGGAATGCCTTTCCAGTTTTCTTTTCCATTCCTTATTCAGGATTGTGCACTGAGTTTAGCTGTTCTCATTAACTGCAAGTCTTACCAGCAGAAAGTAAGTTTTAGGACTGTTTTTTCAGAAATAAAGTTTTCAATATAACAATAAATGGACAGATAGATACACTCAACAAGTACATGTGGCTTTGCACCAAGGCACCAGGAGCTTTAGCATTGACTAGGTCAGAGGTACCAGTTGACTCTTCTGTTTCTAGATCTTCAACCTCTTTCAGGATTAGGTGCTTTGGCTTTTTTTTTTTTTTTATATTGTTTTGTTTTCTCACTAGCACTGTTAGGGCATTAAGAAGCCAGTCAAGCCAGCCACTATTTTCCTGTTTACACTGTAAATCTAGTCATTGACATCTTACTTGTTACACTGTAAAAAAAAATAAGTTCTTGATTTGCCATCTTGGCCTAGAAAATGCAACCCAAGCCCTTGCTAGGCAGATGGCTCTGCCTACACCACTAACAACCTTTTCTGAGCACAGCTGGTGCCCAAGCTCAGTGTCTTCCTGTCATCTGGCCGGAGAAGGAAAAACAATTCTGTGTCCTTCATAACCATGGTAAGGTAGTTATAGAAATTATTATTTTTTTAAATTAAAGAGGCTGACAGTAGAACACAGCTCCCTACCAGCGTTAATGAACACCATCTACTCCCCACCTCTTTTGCCTTGAAACTACTGGATTAGATGACAGTAGTTGGGGTCAAATGTCAAAGTTTGTCCTAGGCTGGTAAGTTCTCACCCGACATACTATACCATCCTTCCTCCCAAAGTCTATGCTTCTTTTGTAGAATCTGCTTTTAGAAGTACAAGCCCTCCTCTAATTATTATGATTGTGAAGAACACATTAGAGAAGTGTGATTCAGGAACAAGCAGCACAGTGGTGCCAGTCACAGTTCTCAGAGAAGCTGCAGAGCAGATGAGAGGAAAGAACTCTCAGCTTGAGCTCATGGTGTACTCCATCAGACACCAGCAACACTGTTTTACATTTCAGCATCATTGACCGATTCATTGCTGTTCAGGTTTCATTAAAATATGAGAAGAAAGCAAGCTTGTTTTGGTAACACAGATGTGTTACGCCACCATTTCATTAAGCCCTGCCATCCCACAGCACGAATGAGCCAACAAGTGATTTTGAAGCTATGCCAAGGGGAAGCACTAAAATGCCAATGAAATTCATCCAATGGCAAACAGGACCACACTAGCCCCAAGTAAAATGCAGCGGCCTCTGTAGATGATGGTGTAGTCCCCCAACAGGTATCTTCTGTACACAGACAGCTGTGACCACCACACACACACTTCAAGGGCAGTCAGAAGCTGTAGTTCCGACCAGTTGGTGCAGAAGAAGAGAGCAAAGCAGGACCTACCTGTGAAAACAGCTCTCTCTCTGCTGCAGGCCCTAGAGAAGCCTTTGTACTATTGCTGTACTGAAGATGCTGTGGTTAAGGATTGTCAACAGTGAGGACTCATTCCCAGGCAAGTTACAAACTAAACAGATTTTTCCATTCCCCACACCCCACTTTCCCGCACAAAACCTTCTCTTTCCCTAGTGGTGAAGGAAGCTTGTTAGGGAAACACTCTGGACACAAAGTGTCGAGAAACACAAAATATATACACCAAGTGCATATATATATATACACACACCCCCCTCTATATACACACACAAAGCAGAAGACTGGATCAGTTGTCCCAACTATCTGGAAAGAGGACAGGCTGAACCCAAGGAATCCACACCAGACTCCACCTGAGCAATCTGCACAGCAGGGTAGGATTTTAAAAGATTAACCAGTAACACAGAGAGCAGACACAACCAATGCTGCTGCTGCTACCACTTTCATTTCCAAATTCCATTGCTTAATAAAAACAGGTAAAGAGAGAGTCTGAGCAGCTAGTCCAGAGCATAACAGAAGCCAGAAGCAGACGTAGAGAATTAGTTTATCCCAGAGGAGCTACTTCAAAGCAAGAAAACTTTAAGAAGAACACAGCAGCAAAAGAAACACTTTCTCCATGTGGTTTTAGAGTTAATTTCTGCTTTTATTTCCAGTGGCATCCCTCTCACAAAAAAGCCAGACAACCATTCCCCAAGATGAAGCGCTGAAATTCCAGAAGGAGCGATAATCACAGTGGTCTGACACTGGCACTTAAGGCCTGTTTCTGATTTCAAGCTTGAAAAAAAATAAAAATAAAAATCAATTATTTACCAGAATTACAACCTACTTAGCAGATAATAGCCTGGAATCTCCTCCCTCCCCCCTTTACAAGCAACATTTTTGCCAGAGAACAAAGCATTAAAAAGGAAAGTAAGTGGTAGTAGGTGGAAGGGGGAGTTGCCTCACATGAGCTATCAACCTCCAAGAGAACCATCACATCAGCTGCTGGTGAAGAGCCCCAGGAGTTCCCAGCAGGCAGGTGGGGATGGAACCAGCTCCCATTGTGTCGGGACCACTGAGCTGCTCATCCCTTTGCTCGCTGCAGCCCCCAAACAAGGGGCTTAAAAGCATCTTCTGCTCAGCCAAAGCAATGAGCAGGCCTGAACGCCCATGGTTGGTACCTCTGTATTTTGACAGGAAAAAGAACCTGCAAATCCAAGAACCACTAAGAAAACCTCTAAGGAGGTACACCTACAGCTATGAAGAGAAGAACATCAAATTTTTTGAGATAAAATCCAAAATCTTCAAAGCATAGGCACCAAGCTTCCAAAAGCCCTTTGTGTGGGACAAGAGATCACAGAACTTTGTGCCCAAGTGCATTAAAAAGTACACACATGGTCTCAGCATCTAGACCAGACACTATAAAGAATAGAGACCTAACTGATTCTTTAGCCTCATTCAATTAAAGTTAACAGAGGTGGGGAAATGCAAATTCACATTGATTTGTATGCACTGGAAGCTGGTTTCACCCCACCTAACCCCAAATGACTGATTTAGGAATGGTTTCAGCCTAAACTTCTTATATGTCCGGAAGCAGACAAAAATCTTAGATGGGATAAACTTCTTACTGGAAGGGGGTCAATTGCTTGACAACAGAAGAAATCCTCACAGTTATGTTGCCTCCCTGAGAGGGAGAGGATAGAAGCCATGGTTTCTGACCTGGCTGGACCATTTTGTAAGGGAAAAAGATCAGACAAGCACGGATATTTACCCTGAGCTGAGTAAATGGTACATACAGCTAATTTTTGTGCCAGTAACACAGCACACACCCAGAAGGATGGCTGCACTCCTCTGTGCAGCACAGCTGTGGCCTGCTGGCAAACTTAGCTGCCTCCTATCTTTGTTCCTTTTATAGGAAATGTATTTATTTATTTTAATCTCTTGTCTTTCATATGGTGTTTGTAGGCAGTCAAATATTTTGAGTGAAAACTTCAGAGAAAAACCTAACCCTCTTTAAATGGAATAAATGTACAACCAGAAGCAAGTAAAACACAACAGGGGAAAATAAAGGAACACTTGTACATCAGCACTATATTTAGATACTGCTTTACTAGGACTTTTACAGAAACTTGGAAGACGTGTTGTGTTGATTGCTTGGTCCAGCCCTAAAAAGCTTCAAGCAATTTGACACAGCCCTGAAATAGAAGTTCTGACGTTTTAGACTGCAAGCTGCACAGAGCAGATACTGTTCCACAGCACAGTAATGGTTTTCTACAAAACCTCTGCACGCCGCTATGTTTCCTGAATTAATGCTTCACTATAATTTTCAGCAGCATTTTTAAACAGCAACTCCACTGTCTGACAGGCTCACACGCTTTGATAGGTTTGAGATAACTGAAGAATTAGCAGGACAAGACAAGATTTCTGTCAGTATTACTACACTAGAAAGACAAAAATACTACTTGTAATTTGGTGTGTGGGACTAGCTAACTGATACATAAAGCCAGGTATCCACTTGAGTAAAGCAGAAAGTCAGTTCCTGTCCCAAGAGTAGCGTTTGGCCAGAACAGAAAACAGACTCCAAAAAACCTCCTTAATGTGGTGTTTGTTCTACGTCTTCAGAGTGGTGCATGCACAGAATAGATTTCATATAGTTCATAAAATGTAGCCACCCAACACTGCTGGCATGTATTTCATTACAAAAGCTGTATGTGGCAATGGAAATCCTCTTCAGAACGTCATTACCACAAAACAACAGCCACCACCTTCAAGAGGCTCCTTTTCTGTCCAAATATTCATTTCTCCTCCTAAAAGCAAAAAAGTTAAAAATAGAAAAGAAGGAAGGAATCTTGGGAAGGTGAATTAAAAGGCCAGCATTGGTACATGCATGGTGTTGAATTTTTGGGACCACACTGGTACTTCATAATTATGCCCAAGAAATTAATGAAAATAAGACTTAGACCCAAGTTACTTGAGAAAATTTTAGCCTAGATCCTTGTCCAAGAAGCTTTCAATCAAAAAAGTGTAGACTATAAAAACCAGCAGGTGTTAAAGATGCCACAGAGAATGACATCAAGTAGTAATGGAAGAAACAGTTCACACAAAAGAGATGACAAACATCCTCAGGCACTTTCTTCCTCTTAATAATCACAACCGTTTAAGTTGTTGATTTCACATCAGTAACACAGGGCTTGTGGACCAGAAGTGGTCAGACACAGAAGGAGCTCCAGGAAGTGAAACATGCCTCTTCTGTCCTAAAATAAAAATGGGATGGAGCTCAGTACCAACCGATCATTTTATAAAGGGCAAGCAGCCCTAGCAGAGGACTTTAACAGCAGCCTAGTAGAGATGAAAAAGAGTGGAATAGCCTCATTTTTGTTTATGGGTTTGTTTTTAACAGATGGGGATGAGAGAAGGGAAACAAAACATGCATAACTCATTCCTTCTGCATGTTACTCCTAAATGTAACAGCCAAGAAAAAACGTGAAGATTTGCAAGCACCTGCACTGATGATCCATGTGTATTAATGAATCTTAACACAAAGCTTTCATGAAGCTGAAAGCTGAATTCAGTGAGCAAGGTGAGAACTTCCTAGGTGAAGCCAGCACCAACTGACTCTCAAAGAATAAAGTACTCAGTCCTCAGTTTCACGTCAAGCAGATGGGGTCTCTTTTCTTTGATTATTACACCCCTCTTCAACAGGAGCATGAGGATCCACACTCTGTTGCAAGATTAGGTACCATTTCTCCTCTGCCTATCATTAGCATCTGATGTTGACAAGAGGGAGGAGAATAAGGGGAAAAAAAAATCACAGCTGATCCTTGCCAAAGGGTGGCAGTATGATGACCTGCTCATCACATACACTGGATGTTAACTAAATGACTTGGTTTCTCAATCTTAGTCACCCCCCTATTCTGTACTAGTCACCACAGGACCTTATAACTGCCATGTCCCTCCTCCAAAGCCTGGAAATTTAATCTTAAACTGAACCTGAAGTTAACTTGAAGTCATGCACACCAGCTGATCTGCCTCAAAGGCACAAAGGGTCACAGGAGCGAAGGCAGTGAGAGTCTCAGGACCTGAAGTGCTCACACAAGGGACTAGTTTAATAGACTACCACAAAGTATTGGTTATAAGGATTTGAGCCTAACATGTGAACCTCCTTCCACGGCCGCCTCCCTCCCACAGGGAAGGATGAGCACTGACTGACAGGTCCCCAGCGAAGAGCAGCCACTATTCCTTTTCTGTAACTGCTTCTTGGAAACTAAGTTCCCCATGGGACCTGGCAAAAGGCCAAGGGGTGAAATGCAAAATTTAGTAACAGCAGGATCTTCAGCCCAGCAGTCTCACAGCATGCAGACTTTTCTAAAGGGATTACTGGCTATCAGCCACTCTCAGAGGGGGCTCTTTACATAAAGGCTGGCACTTCTCCCAGCAGAAGGTGTCGGGGGGATGACACAGACACTAGGTAACGGAGGCATAACAACCCAGCATGCACTCACTGTGGATGAACCCTCTTCAAGAATCAGGGAAAAGCAGTTACTGCAACAGGGGGTCTTGTCAGATGGCAGTATTAACTCTACAGCTCCTAGCAGTGCATTAAGTGGTGCTTAACCCCAGAGCACCCCATAAACACAGAGACTTAGACCATGCTCCTCCACTCCACGGCAGGCAAATGGCACAGGTGGAACCAGTGTTTACTAGAGACCATCTCATATGTTGGCATCCCATGAACTACTCTCACAAGGACATTATTGATTGATGCTGTTTCTCACCAGGTGTACGTAAACAACCAGGAGATACTACTGGCACATGGGAGTGCAGGCAATCATCCTGTGCCTTATATTGGGGAATGAGGAGAAACGTGCACTACCAGGCATTAAGAAAGCTTGTGCATTCAAAAGGCAGGTGTTCAAAACCCACCTCTCAGCAAAAACTTGGAATGACCATATTGCAAAATGAGCTTCCCTCTGGATATACGATTTCTTAGTCAAACCCAGACTCACCTTTGAGGCATATGAACAGTCGAGAATTAACATGTCCTTCTCTCCCAGCAAAGGCATTTTCTTTCCAATCTGCACTCTAGGATTGCCTCCCCCCACTGCTCTTCTCTGACCAGAATGTAAAGCTTCTTCTTGCCTGGTATCCTCCAAGAACCCAAACTTCTCCTGCTTAGCCCACAAGGTCTCCCAAGAAGCCAAGGCTGGCAAAGTTTTTGTATGTGAATATTCCTATTTCACTGTCCCAAGCATTTTCAAATGCTTCAAATGGAAACCCTACACCCAGGTTACCTGGCCTGCGACACAGCCAGTAAGAGATTCTCACCTCCTTCCAATCCTGTTAATCATCCCCTTCCCTACTAAAAGTACATGACTGGGACCGTAAGAATGCAACGGCGTGGGTCACACAGAGAGCCCTCCACATCTGGAGCCCTGCACACAATGGGAGGCCGAGGCTGCATCATGTGCCAGGAAGCTTTAGGCACCATGCAATCAGCTCAGTTTTGTGGTTTCGTGCCTTGCCTCAAAACACCATGTTCCCATTTCAAAACTACCAAAACCAGCCCAACTAATAGGCCCAAATGCTGTGTATAAAATATATATTTAAGGGAAGCAAGTGGGGGGAGGAGAAGCCATGAATAGAAGCCTTCATGTCAGGAGTTACTCCTCATCCAGTTGATGGGTATTTTAAATCTGTCCCTCTCCACTGCCCATGGTTATTGAGTTTGATATAAGGGAAGGAGGGAACCACCTTGGACACGCCCCTCCTGCTTAGTTTCTTTAAATAGTAATAGGTTCTCATTTAGTTTCACCATGTGTAACGGAAACCTACCATAAAGCACTATTACAGCTACTTATTTTATATATTTAATTACTTACAACACAGCAACAGGTCTACTCAAACCTATCTCCCTGTTCCTAGTGCCAGCCTTTCTCTCTGTTCTCGTGCCTTATATGAGATTATCCACGATGGCATCCAATGCCAAAAACTCTTCCATTCCTTAAATAGCAGAGCCCATGGGAGTGATCCTACCAAGCAAGGCTCTCAGTCAGGGATAAAAAGAGCTTCCACATGGAAAAAGAAGAGGTATTTCTTGCGATGTCATTACTTGCAAGAAATGTAGTACAGACATCCTTCAGTGCTGTCCAAAAGAAATGGAAGAAAAGATTGAAGGAAAGGCTTGAAATGGAAGTAATAAAAAAGCAGTTGCTTTAAACAGAAACCCACGAAACAATTTTTTTCTGCACAAAACAAAAAATCCCAATAATCTCTGAACGCTTCTCCAATATTCCATCCAAAGGGTCAGGAATTCCTAGCTACAAAGATTTTTACTGCATTAGAGGAATTGAAACCTTTTTCCTCCTTACATGGAGAATACATCTAATGTCAGCTGTGTAACAGATTATATGCACATGTGAGTTAATGTCTCTCCTGGCAGTAGTTAATGGATGATCCTGGTAACATAAGACTTATATCAAAATTCTGCCACAAAGGATAAAACTAACTTACAGGGATATAGCTTCACAACAAGTGAGCTAGAGTGGCAAATTAGAAGGACTAAAGTTTAGCTTTGGTAAGCTTCTTTCTGCAAGGGCAGAAACAAAAATTTAAACTGAGGAGACAAGAGTAGAAGAGCTGGTGGCAAACAGAGAATTCAGTCCAAAGAGATAGGATGGCAAAAAGAAGGTGGCTTCCTCTGAGAATGACAGCTGAAGGAAAGAAGTCCTGGCATGCAGGAAATCCAAAGCAGAAAGCACTTTCCATGCCTCCAGGACTGCTGGAAATTAGGAGTATTCCAGTAATTTAAATTCAATTGCTTATAACATTACAGCTCTCTGAATGCAATCAGACTGCTCTGGAAACTGGCAAAACCCATCACTACTTTCAGTATCACTTGGGCAGCTCATTATTCATGAGAAGTGGCACAATGAACTTGTACTTCTCTGTATCTTGCACGTGTACAGAGCCCGACTGAAAAAATACCCCAAAAAACCAGTGATTCACTGCAATCACTGGAAAAGTGTCTAGGAAACTCTTTTGCAAGGTTGAATAGTGTGGCACCATGGTTACTAAGACAATGCAAGGCACAAAATCCTGCTGTATATCTAATCCTTTTGTGTTTAATCATCTGCAACAGCAATTCCTTTCACGAAACAGGGATGAGTCCCAGCATTTCAGAGATGTGACTCTTTGTCCAACATCCAAACTTTCCATTACTTTTTATCTTTCTAAAATTTCTAAATATACTACTTTATTCCTTACTATCAGAACATATGACAAAAAGACAACAGCTAAGAAGATCAGGGTATTTTGTTCAGCAAGTGAACAGTTAGACTTTAGGAAGAACTAAAGTATCCAGCAATGCCTTAACTTTTTCTGTTTTTAAACTAAGATAATATCTACTTATACTTGGAACTTTAAAGTAAAAGTTTTAAAAAAAATAAATTTGGAGATCTTTGGGCAAAAGTCAGTTATTACACGTAAAATTAACTCAACTTTTCTTAGGCTAGCCACTTGCCAGGAAGTAAATTTTCATAGCAGGGAGGGTTTGGGAAGAGAACTGGAATAGTCTACACAGCGAAGGACTGAATTATTCAACTGCAAAGAAGGGAAATTCCAAAACATCATTCAAGAACAGCTTTCTGACACAAGGAAAATTATACATCTTTAAGTTACTATAGAAACAAACAGAACACACCACCACATGCAACAGCAAAACTTCAGAAGTACCTAAATCTAAGACCCCCAAATCTTACATATATCCCTGTCATCACCAAGCTGCAATCCAGTATTTGCAATCAAGCTCGTATGGATGCCATGCTTTACTCCTCTCTTACCCTCCTACTACCAATCCTTTAATCAAAGCTTCTCCAACAGCATGGAGAAAAAAACGGCATCAGTCACAGATTCATAACATTTATAGTTTTTACCCCCATGCACTCCCTTCAGCTGTGATTTTGTGGATGCTAGTCTTAGCAGCCAAGTCTTCAGACAAGCTTATATGATAATTGACATGGCATCTTCTTGAACACTTATGCATTTTTATTTTGAGAGTTTACAGGTAGGAAGGTCTGAGGTATGAGGGCAATCCTCTCTCACACACCTTCCACTTCTCTTAAAATCATACTCTCGAATACAACATCATCCATTCTCAAGGTACTGCAACATGAGAAAGCTTAACAAAAGACAAAGATTAAGCCAGCTCCTGTATATATTCTACCACCATCCCTCTGCTCACACACACAGAGCCTGTATATGAAGATAATTTGGATTCTCACTTTCTCCACTGAGCTGCAATCTCAGCGCTATGAGCTTGCTTGCTCAGAAGCAAGCTATGCATGCTTCTACAGAATGATTTTCAATAATTAAATAAAAATAAATCTGCAGGATGATGCTCCAGCACGTATGGCCAGACCGCTGGTTCAGGCTGAGTAGTTTCCTCAGCTCCAGGAGCTCTGCGTTTGCAGTGGAAGGTCAGCTGGGTCACTGCCATACCTCAGCAGAGCACAAATATAGCTTCAGCCACTTGACACCAATCTCAATTTTTTTTGGTTTTTTTTTTGGTTTGTTTTCTCCAATCAATCATCTCCTTTAAGTCAAATTTTGGGTTTTCCTGTTGTTAAGAACTGGGATTCAGTGCTTCAGCCTGGCTTCCTCTAGGACACATGGGGAGGAGAGATAAGCCCTCCCTTTCAGTCAGTGCTGACCATAGATAAGCACAAGGGCTTTATTATTTTCCACCTGGTCTCTACCAGCAGAACACAAGGAAGGATAAACTGAAAACTTGACAGGTTGAGGAGTGGAAGAAGCAAATGCTTCTTCAGCAAGTCTCAGCTTACAAGAAAAGTTTAAGCAAGAGGGCACATTATTTTAGGCTCAGGAAGTAACCAAATCTTACAATTCCGCAGGAAAGAAAAGTAAGTTCTACTCCCTAGCAAAACTGAGGGCAAATAGCTGATGGGCATAACCACTCTGTGGAGATCAACATGCACTGGCAAAGCTTTTTAAGCCAGCCTTTAGCCACATTAATTCCTTTTAACACAAATAAATTTTAAGACCAGAGCCTAACAGACGAGGAAGCTTCAGCATCTCATCCTTTGCAGGGAGGCACAGGTAGCAACACTTGAAAGAGTCAAAGAAGGGACTGAGCAAAACAGAAGAGGGGGAGGATTTAAAAATATACTGTAGTTCCAGCGCTTCAACAAATGCCAGGAAATTCCAAAGTCCTGCCTCTTATTTTGTCCCAAAATACAATGGTATGATTTAAGAGGGGTGTGTGGAAAGTTTTTGGTGCACTTTAACTGCATGTGCTATTGCCCACAGTGAAACTGTACTCCAAACAGCATGTGAGCCTTCATTTCTTATCACCTTAAGCTAAATTTGAATGGATGCATTTTCAAAACGTGGGTTTTTCAGCATCTTGTACCCATGTCACCCTGCAGATCTCGCTAGAGAAAAGCTTGTCCCCTGGAATAAAAAAAGGCAGTATTTTGAGAAATACACAAGCTGATTAATGGAATTCCTAAACCATTTCAACAACTGTGGCTCTTATTTATGCTCGTGCGCTTCATTCTCCAATGTTTTAAGGTTGTTGCCACATTCCTAAAGACAGCTATCAGCATGGCAATTGTCATTATACAACTGGAGTTCCATCTTTAGATTTAAGATGAAATAAAGTCTCAGAAATGAGATACAAGAAAACAAGTCTGTACTATTAAACATTTGGAAATTCTTAGTCAAACAGCTGAGACAATGTGCTCTCTTCATCAAAATGCTGCCTAGTACTTGATGTAGATTTTCTCTGTGCTGCCACTTCCAAGCTGGTTTCTCTTGTTAAACTAAATCCTACGTGGATGTTTGTCAGCACTGATCTTCCACAGATTGTCTACATTTCAGAGACAGCTCTAATCTGAGCCCAGAGGTGGTCCCTACACATAATGCACTGAAATATTTACCATGGGCTTAAAAATTTACAGACCTGGTCTCTTCCTCAGAAAACATTTTGGTTTTTTTCCCAATTAAAAGTTTGAGATATTTGTGGGCCAGGACAAGGAAATATGTAAGAACGAAAGAGATCATTACTAAAAAAATAAAATCTTGTAATTAATTTGAGCAAATTCTTTTTACTGAAGTCAGTGGGACTATATGTCAGAACATATGGTTAGAAGAAACACTAAAAAGTCAAATACTTCAGTGCTTTGGAGCATGTGCTCCTTAAGAGACAAGAAAGTAATTTGCAAAATAATTCAATTTAAAACACAACAAAACAACTCCTCCAGAAGCACAAATACACAAAGCAAGATGCTCTCAGTAAGTACAAGCAGGCACAGCCAGCCTCTGCAGATCATTTGAACTATTTTGATTCTTTATAATGTTTCTGTAAAATACAGCACTTAGATAAGAAATCCAAATATTCTGTTTAATCAGTGCCCCTCAACAGTGGGCTACAAGACTGACTGTTAATTTAGACAAAAATAAAAGATACAGTATTTTATTTAAAATAGAATGAAGAAACACTTATAATTAAAATAAGCAGGAAAGTACCCTTCGGTGAGGAAAAGGAGTAACCCTGGGGCAAGTCATTGAAAACTGATGTAGATTTGACAAGTTACACAGTATGTTCAGGGGCTACACAAGCAGTACACCCTGTGCAGCATGCACAGATAAGGAAGACCACACTGCACATGCATTAATGGATAATCTACACCATGCAATTAAATATTTAGGGAAATTAAGGCCTGCATAAAGCTCTGCAAGAGCCCTCATCTCCTTACACTGACTCCAGAAAGAAGGTATACATTAGCCTTTGCACAGATTCTGCCCTGAGTAAGGATAACTCTCACCTTTGTGACAACACTTGCCTGAATAGCTGTGGCAGAGGAAGATGTGATGTTCCAGGTGACCAAACCACTCCACACATGATTTGCACACTTAGCAAGCAGGAAGAAGTTTTGCAGTCCCAAAGACTTATAGGGTCTTATACTGATTGAACATAATCAGTATATTAAGAGGCCTTATACTGATTGAACAAAAAAATATCTACATTATATGATTATATGCATATGGATGACAGTGGATGCCAAAACACCAGTGTCTCAATGAATCAGATTTCAGATTTTCCTGAAACAAGAGTTTCAAAGGAGCTCACACTTTAGGCACTGCACAGAGGAGAAAAGATCTTACTGCTGAAACACCAAAAAAAAAAAAATCTCCACATTGTGATGCAAAAAAAGAAAAAAGATTAACACACTCTGTAAGACATTTAAAACGTTTGATAGCATCTGCATGTCAAACCGTAACGTCAGAACTACATCTTTTATAGCACATGTAAGGGAGTGCGTCTGTCTCGCTTTTGGAACATTATAAAACCAGATTTCCTAGAGAAGGAGCCTCTCAACATTGCTACAGAAGAGCAAGTAAGACCAGATTGCAAGAGCTACCCAAAAGAACACAGATAAGGACATTATGCATGCACAAAAATAGTGTCAGCCACCAACTTGTACATGCATTTGCCTGCAATTATAGCTTATTATGGCTGCAGCCATAACAGTTATTCAACAAATTCTGAAGACATTAGCCTCCTGGAGAGTCTGAAGTAATTTTTCACATCAGAAGAAGCAGCTGCCCGAGGATTACTGCAGTGATAAAAACCTCTTTCCCTCTACATCACCTTACATTGAAAGCAGGGGCATCAAGCTGAATGGACAATGGACTAGCCATGAATCTGTTTAAGTCGACATCTATGGAGAGGGAAGGTGGCAAAGAGAGGGTTCTGAAAACAATTACCCCAGAGGCAACACAGACCAGAATGGACAAATGCCAGTTCAGATGAAGAATCCCTGCCTGATGATAGGTCCCCGCATATTTACAGATGACAAATCATTACAGGAAAAAAGTGGCAACATTACATGCTTTATATGCTGCTTCTCTGACATGTGGAATTGCGGAATTATGTAGGTATTTCTACAGCCTTAGCTCTGAGCAGAGCAGAGCTGCATTGACAGAGAGGAGTGGACACTGAAAGGCAGGAGAGGTCAGAGGGTGCCAGTCCAGTTGGACAGTCCTGTGGGACTCTACTCAGCCAGCACAAGGAGTCTGGCCTCTTGCTCAGAGACAAATCATGTTACTGAGGCATTCCCAGTCAATTCATTGACTAAATGACCCTTGTCTCACACCAGTTTTCAGCTCCAGTATGAAGCCTGACCTTGATTAAGCTGTAAGATTGGACTGGCAAAGAAACGCTACAGAAAAGTACACCAAAAGATGCAAATTTTCCACTGAGCTCCTCCATTAATTTCTATAAATCCAGTTTTGCAGCTAAAAGAGGAGACAGTCTTCCATCAAAAGGGTATCCCAATTAAGGATCATCATAAGGGAACACTGATTCAGGTGCAACACTGCAGCTTTAAAACATCCTGTAAGCAGAATTAAATAAATGGTGTTGTACTCCACAGACCAACTTCTTTTGAGCAAAAAGGAGTTCATTTCTGTCATGTTCACATGCACAAATCAACACAAGACATGAAGAGGATTTCAGAGCTGGTACTACAGGGTTTTTATAAATCACTGAGTTTCAAACGCACAACGCTTCAAACATGTCAGGCAGAGCTTTAAAGAATGTTCTTTCTCAGGATTTCATAGGTGTACATGACATACCTAGATTTCTAAGGTTACAGTACATTCTCAGATACTTCAACTCATGCAGAAAAAAAACCATACTCCCCAAAACAAACTTAACTGGCACTTTCTGGCCAGTATTCCAGCAGTTAAGGAATCAGGAATGTGAAGTGTGCTGGGGCTTGAACTCTGGGTGTGGTTACCACTAAACTGAAGGAAAGAAACAAGCCAATGCAAGAACCACCTCGTGTTTTGTCAGTGAGACAGAAAAAAAAACTAATTTAAAACCAGAAAACTGTAGTAAGAAATACTGTCACCTCGAATAGCACTGACTTCAGGCCCGTCAACGTTACCCGATTGACTGCGCACCTGAGGACAACCAGCCATTATTCTGTTCCTGTTGAGTAGTAATTTCTTGGCAGATGATGTATGAAGCTTATCGGAAAAGACGAACACAATAAAAGAAAATCTTAGCTTTGGTTTATCTTCAGACCTTTCAACGAATGTCTGTCCAAGCAGTAATTTTGGGGGGCTTTATAAATCCAAACTACATATAGCATGTAGTAAGTTTTCTTTTTTCTTAAAACACAAGCAGAAAATTCTCTCTCACACTTTATACTATCCTTAGTGCACTCCTTTGTAATTGGAGATAGCACATGAAATATACACAGAAAGTCTTTCTGTTGTCAAAGATGACTGCTCCTCTGCCCCAGCCCTTGCACAAAGAACTTCTTTGCATCCCTATCACAATCCAAAATAGTATTCTGTCTTCCATACTTCTACTTCTTCTCACCAGCTTCCAGCCATCCCTATCTAAACAAATAGGGAAGAACAAAGTTTGCCTGTATACTTTAATTTACAACAGATTCCAAACTGATCCAAGTGGCTGTTAATCAGAGCCAAACTTGCAGCCTCCAAGACATTTTCTGTCTAGGAAGAAATTGACTTTCTTGTGTAGAAGAATTCGCAGTGTTGTTGTTCAGAATGTGTAATTAAAAATAGATGTATTTCTAGGGTAGGTTTCTAATGAAAGGCTCAGAACTACCCTCACTAATCCCTTTGAAAGTGATGAATATTTACAAGTCACTGAGTACCAATGACACAATGCACAGAACTTTTGAAAGGCAAACCAGACCCCAAAATCCTCTCCTTAAAAAAGAAATCTCTTGTTCCAGATACACACAACAACCTTGACAAAGGCACTTGTATTCTAAAATCAATCTACAGTTTTTTTCACAAACAGATCTGTGTAACTGGCAGGGGAAATCCCTCTTGCTACATTGAGCAGAAAAGGACCGAAGACCCAAAAGCTCCATTGTGTGTATGTGGCAGGAGGAATCCTTCCTGTTGCTCCTCACTGCAGGAGATAAAAATTCAGGAATTTCCCCTGGACCCCAAGGAAAGTGCACAAGAGTGTTCACTGCCCCCCAGCCCCCCCTCCCCAGCACCTGTAGCACAGCATAAGTTTCTAAAGCACTGCTGAGCCCTCAGCTGTGCCCACCCCGTAGGCGGACAGACATCCTTTGTGCCTCTCCCATTTGGCAGCTGCAGGGAGAGGTCTGGGGGCTGGGAGGAGGGTGCTCTCCCCTAACACACTCAGGGGAGAGCATCAGTGAGCACGCAGAGAAAGGACTCAAGAAAACAGGGGGAGGCAATGGAACAAGCACACAGATGCCCATGTATTGACGTCCTCTCCTTCCTTTCAGCTTGCAGTTATTTATTCTGAGGGCTAATTTTTAATGCTGGGGAAATTCCAAGCCCAGCTAAGGCTGGCGAATTTAAAAAAGAAAAAGTGAAGCACAGTACAACCTTGCCTGCCTGCAGTCTTTCTGGGATAAGGAGAGGAGAAAAGCCTGTCTGACAAAGCATCTTAGTCAGGCACAGAAACCCACACCTTCCATCGGCCTTTGGCAAGATCCACGTGACTAATGACTGGAAGGCAGCAGAAGTGCCATGGAGCACTCCATGGGCACTGGTGTCCTGCCCCACAACACCAGATACCATAGTGGGGCGTGCAACAAGCTCCCATGCCACAGGCAACAGGTGGATCAGAGCAAGTGGCAAGTTAAAAAGTCCAGAAGGGGAGCAGCAGCTGAGGAGGTAAAAGCTCTCAGCAGACCCCAGCTGGAACCAAACACAGCATGTGAGGAGGGTGGTTGCAGTGACTCACATCCAGCAGGAAAAGCTAGTTTTCCACAGAGCCAAGTCCTCCAAGTTCAGTCCTTAAAATGTAAGGGGAAAATGGTAAGCAAAACTAGCATAGTAACCATGGGAGGGACAACAGGAGAACCAATATAACATGCTCCGATAACGTTTACCACATTTAGTGGCGATGCACTAAATGTATGTTCCCTTTTTGAAATTTTTCTGCACCTTCCCCTAGTTCTCGGTGTTCCTCTAGCTAAACAATCACTATCCCTCTAAAACTCAAGAAAGCAGTAAAAACTCAAACGTTTCACACTCCTCTCGGGCATGGGCCCGGCCTGCAAATTTCAAGCTAAGTACAGAGTTACACTCTGCGGCACAAGTCACAGCATCAGCTCAGCTTTGACAGCACCTTCTGTCTTTTTTAACGCTGTCAGCTGGTCTGCCAGCTATTTTCTGCATGTCCCCTCACAAACTTAAGAGGCAGCAGAGGTCTGAGCACTAAACTCTTGGATTAACAGGGGTTAAATGGGGCAAATACATAAGCAGCAGCACTCTGAGGAAGTCAAGAATGGAAGCAGAGCCGCATAGAGGCCAGAGTGCAAGAGCCACCTAAAAGATATTTCCCAAACTCTTACAACATTTACAAACATCTGAGTAGTGGCTGACATAGATCCAAACTCCCTAACGATAGAGACAGGTAAATTTCTCTAACACCGACTTCATTACAGTTAAATAAACCCTGGTATAGATCCATATACACCACCAAAAGAAGTCATAAGAAAACAGGAAATAAACAGTCATTCAATTTTGCACCCACCCTTTTTGTATCACTCTGCAGCGCCCAAGTCGCTGCCACATTCCACGCAACTACCAACCAGCAAACTTCACCCAGCAGCTCATGCACACAGGCATGAGACCACTTCTTCACTTCAGAAAAAAAGGTTCAAAGTACTAATCCTTATAACTTATTTTCAACCTTTACCTATTACAGAGGAGATATTATACTGGGGATCCATAGAAATTTAAAGGAAAGGAAAAAAAAAAAGCTCAATCATGCCCGGCATGCTTCAGGAAAGGCATCCAAACCAAAGTTAAGTGGAAAAAGCCAAGCAGCCAGGGCTCTGGAGTGCTCTTGGCCGTTCCTAATGAAGAGCTGCCATGGGGTGGAGTTCAGACACACCCACAGGCACTTCTGGCATGGATTTGGTCTCCCTTTGCATTAAGTAAAGTTCAAACCAATTCACAAAGGAAATCATCATCTTCATCTTCCATGAGAAGCTGATAGAAGTGCAAAGAGGCAAAGCACGTTCCTCCTCAACAGTCCCACTTCCACTATACCTGCCATAAAGTGATCCCATTGAATTCAGCCTTTCTTGTATTACTGTGCAACAGGTCTCTGTGCAGTCAGAAGACAAATTGCCTCTTACTGTCCCCTATCAGATGATCAGCAGACAGGAGCTGAGGAAGGCTGGATCGGAGCATGCTTTAGAAGAATCTTGTTTACCACTCCCAGGTAAGCAGGCTTCACTGCTCCAACAACTACTCATCAAGTTTTGTGGTAACCTTGTGCCTTCAACCTTGCCAACCAGCAATGCAATGCCTCCTAAAATGTTCCACAGAAAGGCTTTTGATGCGGCCATCATAACTCTTTCTGCCCACTGTCCCACAAACAGTAACTATGCTGGTATGCAACACAATTGTGAATCTCCCATCCTCTTTTATTTAGCAGTCAATGAGTAGGACCCAGAGGTAGCAAAGTGAGGAAAGTAGTCTAAGGCAAAACAGCTTCTGCTGAGCAGCCCCCAACTGCTCTACATGTCTCTCTCCCTGTGCAGATACAGCTCATGCAGTCATCTCTCCACCCCTTCTGCTCCCAAATGACTGAAAGACAATACAGAAGCAATGCTCCCTCCTTGCAGCCTGAGAAAACCAAGGGCCTCAGCAACCTATAAACAATACGTGAATATAAATGACATCCCACCCCAAACTCAAACTGTAGTCAAGGCAAGACAAATGGTTCCAAACCTTTTCAAAAAGAAACAAAACAAAAACAAACAACGAAAACAACACAGGATGGACCACAGCTGCCCTACTGGCACAGGTTGCCCCAAGAAGCATCCCTGGAGGTATAAAAGGCCACACTGGAAGGGGCTTTGAGCACCCTGGTCTAGTGGGAGGTGTCTCTGCCCATGGCAGGGGATTAGAACTAGGTGATATTTAAGGTCCCTTCCAACCCAAACCATTCAATGATTCTATGATACTTTCAGGCTTTCCTCTCCCTGTCAGGAATTCAAGATGATCCCCTGGTAACCTCAGAGAATAGCAGCTCCCTCCTTGACAAGCCACTAGCTGCTTTGTGGGGCTGCCCTGTCAAAGCAGGGGTTCCTTTATTTACAGTTTCTTCCCTCCCTTTCCCACCAGTTATTTTTGAGGGATTATGTTTCCTGTTTTCACTGCTCTGCCTCTGTTAGTCATTCATCACAGCCATTAAGTAAGAGGGAAGCAGGGGAGCAAACTAACACAAAGCAAATCTTTACGGTTCAGCAAGCAAGAGATTAAATGTCACCTCTTCCCATCCCCCCTTAACCTCACCTCTCTCACAAACCCTCCAAGATGCTATGTAAATACAGTTTACCCTCCAGCATAGATCTAGATTCTGACACTTTGACACGTCAGACATTTTGGGACGGATCAGACAGGCAACCTATCCATCCTGGTTTGTGACAGCTACTTACCCTCCCTCTGGCTGATCCATTTTGGACCACTAGCTCTGGAAAACCTCTGCCTATTATCTTGTATCTAGAAATGGTGCCACAGCAGTTTCTAGAGATGAAAGCAGAGCTATACCACCCAGATACTCTTTCTTGTTATGCTGTCGATTTGCAGACACCGTCTCCTCACCATCTCAGTACTGGATGCCCAATTTTCAAAAAAAAAGCAGTCAGAAAAAAAGGGGGGGAAAACGTTCTAGCAACAATTTAGAAGGATGAACTACTGTCCTTTCCTTAAGCTTTCTTGATGGAAGTTGTACTTACTAACTCAAATGCAGTATAGTTGCTACAACTATACAGCTACTCCATAGAGATGCAGCTCTTCTGCAGCTTATAGGAGAAGAACAGTGACCCCCGGGGGCAATAAACACATGGGGTATCAAAGAAGCACAGCTTCCCCAAGGCTGCTGCTCCATTTCCAGCCTTCCCCCAGCCTCCCTCCCAGCCACATTGCAGGGCTGCCCTAAAGGTGACAATGCATTGCAATAGCAGCAGATGACTGCGAGGGGATGGAGGGAGGAAAGACTCTGAGACAGAAACACGAAGGCTCAGAAATAAAATGCATTTGGTTTTTTAAGACTGCTGAGGATATGGCCAAGCTGGTCTAATGAGTGAGTGTGGGTTCACACAGCAACAAATCATACACAGGAAGGATTCTTACCCAGGCATCAGAAAGCAATTACAGTTTAATTAGGCTCAGGATAGACAGATCAACACCAAAGAGGAAACTAATCATATGTGAAACCGAGCCATGGATGGCATGTTCAGACAGGAAACCAGGAAAGACTGGAATGGTAAAGGACACCGAGAAGGGAGAAAAACATCACAGTCAAAAACTCTTGTCAACAAGGAGGGAAGTCAGCATCTGAAATGAACACAGACACTTCTGAGGAAGATACATTTCTGCTCTCAGGTACAGGGCAGAAGTAATCTCAGTGGTCAAGAAAAAAGCAACTGAAATCATAGCAAAGGATCAGGAGATAGACTAGGCTCAATATCTGACAGCTCGGACTGCACAGCTGGGCAAAAGAAGAATTAACCCTGAAGACAAAAGCAATTTCCTAATGCAAAAATCAAGTTCTCCCTCCCATTGCATTAGGAAGGGCAGGAACCCTACCAACACTAGCTCAAAATAGGAGTCTAGTCCTCTCTAACAAACTGTTGTCTGTCACACTGATACCTCTGCATCAGAGCACACTCTGATGATTAAACTATGATGAGTAACAGGTGGTGCATACACAGGAAGGCTTTACTGCAGGGTTATTCAAAAGAATCTCAAGAGTTGTGTAGGTACTCTTCCACTCAGATAGTATGTTCCCTGAGGGGTGGGTATTTCTTTTCCCTTTGAACAGTGCCGTCTTATTTCTTGATACCAGTGTAAATAGACTCACCACAAAGACTGTTAGGGAGCTGCTGATTCAGAGCATTAGCAACTTCAGATTTTAAAGTTCTCCTTAAGAGACAGAACAAGCAGACAGCCCAGTAAAGGAGTCTTGGAAGCAATAATAACAGGGGAAAAAAATCCAACCAAGTATAAAAAGTATAAATAGACCACTGGACAGTGGAGACCTGGGCAAAGCTGCTGCCAGAAAGATAGTTAAAGTTTGTAGGCTTCACTTAAATACCACAGTCACAATACAGTTGCATTCCTTTGCTGAGTAAGTATACGAGCTTTTCCCACTGATCTTACAAGAGAATGGTAATGAGACCTACCTGGAAGGCTTTAAAATTTAGGGAGAATACTGTTCTGGCAGGAACTTACTGGCTAGTAAGTCAATCTGAAACACAAATGACCTTTACTGTAAATGCACCTTTCCAAGCAGTTAAAAAACAAACAACACACACACAAAAGCAAAACCCCAAATGAAACATCAACCTAACCCCCCCCCAAAAAAAAACGCCCAACATACAGACCTGCTTTGGAGAAATGTAAATAAGAAAAGCTGGTTAGTCAAGAAGCCAATCCTGTAGCACAGGAAAACTGGAATTTTTTAAAATTCCTGTCTCCTTTATTGTTGCCAGCTAGAAGCTGGTTTGATTTCTTAAGCAAACTCAGGGGGGAGAATAGACTGGACTTCCCTGAGATATTCCCCTGCCACATAACTTCTGTATTGCAAAGTATCACTCAATTAACAATAGTTAAGGGCAAAATAAGTGTCACTTGCACTATAGTCAGTGAACAAATGTCAAAACCCTGGGTTCCACTGTGCTAGGTGCTGTAGAAATGTTTGGAGATAAGACAGAGGAGCTTACCAGTAAGGAGTCAGGTAATGAGACATGAACTATAGCTTCAGTCCATTTATGTGCATTAGTAATTTAAAAATTGCTGCTTGGTTGCTTACATAAAAGAAGCTGTGGTCACCAGTATGGTTCTTCATCCTTCAAGTAACCGTGGAATAAGCCAACAAAAACGCAGTAATAAAGGCAAGACAAGATGGTTATGTGGATTTAACTAGCTTTTCCCTTTAGGCCCTACCCACTGCAGGGCTCTAGCAGAACTGGTGAAAACAACAAAGGTTAAACCATACTTTTCTAACCACCACAGGCAGAGATGAGCCAGGATAAAGCTTATTTAGCATTGATGTTACTACCTTACATCTCATCTGTGAAGTATGTGGTAGAGACCTGTCTTAGAGGTTAAGTTCTAGAACTAAAAACAAAAGTTCAGGGTTGAGATCCCAGAGCTATCATCTGTAGACAATCTTGGACACTTTATTTGGAATTATCTGAGCCTCACTTTCCCTGGATGAACAGATTGTTGATATTTTAACTTATCCACGTTTCTGAAACACCTGCAGATCCCAAATACAGATAAGCCATATTGTTACAATAGTGCAAGAGAAAATTTGGAAATTAAAATCCAGTTTTAACAGTGTGTATTCCTTCCTCTTTTCTGCAGAAAATACCAGACGGAGTTTTTTCCTCCTTACTCCCTAGACAGATATACAATCCTTATACGCCTTTTTAAGCCAACTTCCAAAACAGTACTTTGTAGTGTTAGAATGATAAGTTATCCCTTTAAAAGTAACTGACCTTACTCACAAGTTTCACACACACCTTAATATAATTAAAACTCTATTCCAATATACTTCAAACCCAAGATTTTTTAAAAACAGGACTCCTAGCGTCTTAAACACTATTCCTTTCTACAGGCTCGCTTCTCTGAAAAACATTCACCCACCCAATTTTTGCTTTATCAGGAACCTGCCACATTCCAAAGGGCTTGCAACGTTCTTTTCCAGGCATTTTGCTGACTATTTCACTGCCAAATACAGCTCTTTGCAGGATGCACTTGTTTGCAGGAACTCAAAACCCGAGACATTACAACAGGGCTGCACCGTATGCTGACGGGAAGAAGTAGACTGCTGTTTGCTTCAATCAAAGGGAAAAAGTGTGTCACTTTGTGTATTTTTAAAACCAAGAATTGATAATTGACATGTGCCTCCACACAGGCTTTTGATCCCAAAGCAAAACAAGCTGAAGGGATACATACAGTAACACAGCTGCTCCTGGGGTGAGCCATTAGAAAAGTGCATACTCAGAGGTGGAGAACAGGCAGAACAGGAGTTTGCCCTTGTAACAGGGAAATAACTTCTTCCGAGCTTTCCTGAGCAACTAGACTTTCTGAGTATTATCTGAGAGACCAAGTTGTAGACAGCACAATGGTAAACAGTGTTAAGTGGCTTGCTACCTTCTAGTTTTCCCCTAAAAATAGCAACCCCTCCCCACTGCCTACAGCACTGCCTGACATCTCCCAGGCACACTTGGTATGCACAGAGACCTGACAGAATTTGACAGCAGCAGGTTTCATTTGGAACCATCTTCAAGGACATATTAAACAATGCAGTTAAATCCACTTAAATACCCAACAGAGTATCAGAATAGACCTGTTAAAAGGATTATTCTACATACTAGTTGATTTCTACAACAGTTGTATTTGTTGCAAAAGCCCTTTAAATGAATACAAGATAAGTGAATCACCTCGGGCTGAGGCCTGGTAGAGCACATAGACAAGATTCATGGGCCTAAGAGAAGAAACCAGCTATTTGAAAGAGAGGTTTGACAGAAGGCAACCAGACCCATCTCTGTCAAGTTGTTCAAACTGCTTCAGATATTAATCCTATTTCAGGAATATAGGGAGTGTTCTGGGCACAATGAGTCAGTAGGGTGGGGCATTTTTTCCATGTTTGTGGAACAGGAACCGAAAGAGCAAAAGAAGCTGGAAGCCAGGAATCTAGCACCTGGCTGCTATACAGGCAGGAATTCAGCAGGGTTAAGTCAGAAGTGCTCACAAATCTATGCAGAGCCAGCATTCACAGGTAAAAATAGAAGTCTTATCTAGGAGTCAAGTAAACATCCTAAATAAAATTGAAAAGAGAAACTGTAAAGATGTTTCAGTGCTGTAACCTACTTCTATTTTCTCCTCATGACCCTTTCCCCCTCCTTGTTTTAGACTATGCTATTTGACACAAGTCTTAGTTGCACTATAAAGCCAGGACAACAATAATTTGTATTTCAAAGCAAAAAGTGTAAAAAGGCCTAGCAATAACCTTTAAAACTCCCCTCCCCAAAAAACACTCACTAAGGGAAAATATTCACATACTATGTAAGTTATAAGATATAACATTGCAGATGTCTCATTACAGTAATTACATAATAAAAAATAATATGAAATCTTAGCCCAGGAACATTCACACGTACAATCCTAAAACCAAATGCAAGTTACTTAAGGTGATCCACTCTTCTCTAAAAGCTGTGCCAACCTGACATCAGTCTTCCTTCCAGATGATTTTTGACCTAAACAACCTTTCAGCAGAAGCTAGAGACTTTTTTAAGACTTCATAAAATGGAATAAATGTATCTTCCACTTTCTCCTGGTCATGAACAGTCAGTGTATTTGCTGATGTAATAATTAAAAACATGAAGAACTTGCATAGGCAACTGAAAGGGGAGTCAATCACACGGACTAAGATGTCATCTGGTCTGTCTTGCAAACAATACTGTCTGTAAATATATCCTTTGCTTCACTTCCAGTCCTAGCATTCTACTTAGATTTATTCAACAAAACAGACTATTTTAAACATAAGCAGCCCTTAGGCTGCCTCCACCTCCCCTTAACAGCAGAAACAAAGCATCTGGCTAGGGAAGAGATACTCTGCTCAAAGGATACCCCAAACCTCTTCCTGAACTCCCAAAGCAGCTGGCTAATCAGAAGTGAAATTGTTAAAGTTAAATATGACTTCTCAGCATTAATGTTGCCATTGTTATTTGAATTAACAATCTCAGAGTCCCAATAGACTGGAGTTTTAGACATACATTGTCTTTTGTGGATTACACCATCTCCCCTCCAACACCAACCAATCAGTTACTGCTCCAACACAAACATTCATGGGGAGGATGGATGGGGTCCATGGTTAGAGGGGTTTTGTGTTTTGGTTTCGGGAGTTTTGTGATTTTTGTTTGGTTTTGGCTTGGATAAAAACAAACCAACCAAAAAAAAACCCCACAGACAAAATTCTCTGATCCAGTTCTGAGTGTGAACCTACAAATGAACAGTTGTTGGCACAACTGACAGGGCAGCACGCCACAGCATGAAGCTTTATCACCAAAGACAATTTAAGTCAAGACTTAGCCTCAAGGGACATAATGTGAAAATACTGGAAGATACATACAAACACATTGTAAGACAAGGCAGCCCTTGCTTCAAATTTTAAGCAAATAATAATAAAAAAAAAAGTAAAAAGTTGAAAAAAAGATGATCAATACATAAAGCAGAACCAGCCACACCAATTACAGTCATAAGTAGGCAGATTTTGAACTTAATTATTTAGAGGGGAAGCTGGATGAGTTAAGAGAAACACAGAATTAAGACAGAAAGCAAGCAGTAGTGGAAGAAAGTATAGGAATTGTAGGAGTCAGTAAAAGGGCAAGCCTCCAGAAGCAGACTTGAGGTTTTTTGCCGTGTTTTGTTTTTCCTTTTTTACAGTATTTTCCTTTAGAAGTTTATGAATATAAACTCATTTCTAAACATTTACATATGGAGGAAGTTAAAAGAAGTGTGGTCCAGGAGAAATGCACCATATTGGATTCCGGGAAACTAGGGCTCACCAGAATTCAGCTAGAAGCATGAGCTTCAGCATCTCCAAAAATGGAGCTGCATACTTCCTCATTAAAACACCTGGAAATTTATTTATGCAGATCACTACATAAGATAAAAGCTTGTTATAAACCCAAGGCTGTTTTTCTTTCAAAATTCACTTTTCATTCTTTACGTGCATTTAAAAAAAAACTTGAAAAAAACTACTTCTTTACAAAGAAAAATAACATAGCCACAAAACAACCAACTACCAAAAACTATTAAACAAGTCTATTTGCAACGTTCATCAGCCCTACATTGCAAGAGCCTATTAATGGGAAAAACAGTTTTAGCATCAAAATGTTTCCTCAGACAGTTGTTGATCTAATTACAAAACAAAAAAAACCCAAAACCTTGTTACAAAGTTTAGGTGGAACTTTATAAGGGTGCTTGTATCTTTGCATCAGTGCATATTTGCACATATACTGAAACCAGTCTGAAACACCTACATTCAGAATAGAAGATTTAAGTCCAAGAATTTTTTCTCTTCAGATTTATCTTTGCATATATATTTATTTTTTTCAGAACACATTTACATAGCATAATCAAGTTGTCTTCTTTGCTTTAAGTGGAGACACTGAGATTTCATACAAGTATTGAAATGGAGGACAGGCACTAACTGTGGAAAGATGTGTAACCCTTTATCTGCAGTATGAATTTTATTATGTTTACGTATCGAACACAAAACAGAGCTGAGCTTAGATCACATTAGTACTTATTTTAGTTTCACCAGACAGTGAGACTACAACAAATTATGTATAGGTCAGTGCTCAAGCCTGAATAAATTTGGGGTAGTCAAGGTCAGGGTTAGGGCATGTTTGCTGAACACAAACATGCCAAGTCAATCACAATCACACAGCTAAGACCACACCATGGTGCAACAGATTTGCAGCATACTTCATTCCTCTAGAAAAGTTCCTTAGGAAAGAAGCTAGCAAAGAAAAAGCTGGAAAAAAGGTTCACCTGAACAATTATTCAGGCAACTGTTAGTCCCAACGTATTGCTTGTGTTAAGCGTACTAGTTTTCTGTCACAGAAGCAGTTTTTGAAGGCCTTTAAGGAGCATGGCTATGTGAGCCGAGAGATACTTGTTCCAGCAAGTTAGGAAGCTAAGAGCACCTTTGAGACAATCCTCTGGACTTGGCTAAAGCATTCTCTTCCTAATATCCACCTACCCCATATCAGGAGCTATGGATGGTCAATATTAGACTAGAGAAGTGGTATATATCACAAGGCTGAAGAATGTATTTTCATCAAGACTATAGTTTAACAGATTTTGGTTTTTTCCGTCTTTGCAACTGAGATTTCACTCACCATCAGCAAAACAAGGAACAGACTGTAAGATGTGCTCTTCATTGCACTCACTGATGCAGCACAGGCTGCACACACACACACAGCACCTTTAACCTCAGCTGAGCACTGGGCTTGATACCCACCACAATTTGACTTAGATGGGAGAACTGCAATAGAAGTTTTCAACAGTGTTCTTTGCTGGCTACTCTACAAATTCAAGCAAATAATTAGTACAATCAGCACAGACAAATATATCCGTACAAACACCACAATTTCCTCAAAGACTATGATAGAACATTGCCAGATTGAGGCATTATTGTGTTGTCTCAGAGCAATGACAGAGATTTCATCCCTATTGGACTGAGAGGTCCAATGATCACCTCAGGAGAATACAAAAGTATACAAGACACCCAGGGAAGGGAAGGGAAGGGAACTCTCACACTCAATCCTTCAACCTAGAAGGATTCAAACAAAGAAGACAGCCTGCAGAAGACGTGGAGGGCAAGGCCAGGGGTAACAGAGACACAGAAATCTTCCAACAGTGATCAACTCACTTTCTCAGCATATTATTTTCTGAAACTTCACGTGGCAATGTCAGTGTTGACCATTACCAAAAAATTTCAGGAACAGAGATAGGGTTAGCAGAAAGCAAAAATGAAGTTTGCTATGAACTGAGGCAGTTGGACAATAGCAGTCACAGAAACATGCTTTTCTGTGCCTTGGCTCATACTAAGCATCATAATCTCATCTCTTTTGGGAAGCCCTGAGCCCAGCCAGGCTGACAGGCCATTACTATCTTCCTGGGCAAAATCATACCATGCTATGTAATTGTAGACTGCAGCAGACACAGCGTGTGTATGTTATACCTCCCTAGTGACAACAGACCAATCACATTGACTTTTTAGCAGCTCAGACATGTTTGAAGCCTGATGCTCCAGGGAATGAAGTATTTTTCTTCAGAACAGATTATTCTAGGAAGCTGCTGTCCCATTTTAAAAGAACACACAGATGTGACTACAGGTAACTGACAGTTTTGTTGGGGTTTTGTGGCTTTCTGTGGGGTTTTTTTGATGGATTTTTTTTTTTTTTTAAACTATGCTAACAACTAGAGCCTGCTCCAGCCTCACCCATATTGTGGGTTCAAAAATGGGCACTCCTTACCTAGCTTTGCAGCCAAGGGAGTATATAATTTCTGATAACATAATAGCTGGCTCATATCCCATCAGAGAAGGTAGCTGCATTTCAATGTTAAGCATAGAATACTAGTCCTTCAGAAGAAGTAAACAGACATAGTGAGCCAGGGCTGCACAGTGCACTTCATGTATCAAGAACAGGTCACGAACAGAGGAGCTGCCGAGTAGAAACACACAAGTTGCTCACTATTAAGTAACTACTGCAAAAGCTGGCTTCTTAGATTTCAGATAATACTGTACAATCCATAGTACATGCTACAGTTGATACTATACTGTTGTCACAGACCAATCTGCAAGTAATTTGGGGATTTTGCATACTTCAGAGTGAGACCTAACCTGTGCAAAAGCTCCAAAGGAGGATGGGGTGGTTTTTTATCTATTATTTTTAAAAGCAAGAAGGTTGTGATGGGTTTTATTCTCCCTAGAAAAGAATTCCTTCCTCCACAAAATAAAACCAGCCAACCAAACAAAAAAAAAAGAAAACACAGAAGGAACAAGGATTGCTGAACTAGCTGCAAATAATGAAATAACAGAGGATAATAACTAGGCAAAAGGCCTGCAATACCAACAGGCATAATTCAGTAGTGTAAACCGACAGACTGGACTTTACTAATTGACTCTTCCTACAGGGCAATCATTGTGTATTCTCACACACATACTCCTCATGTATTCATGTAGCCATGAGCAACTAACTCAGCTCCAGCTGCCACATTTGGGCAGAGCTTTCTCTGAAACAGAGATTCCAATTACATTTGCAATAATCTGATTACTACATCAGCCATAACCTGGTTAAGAAAGGGTCTGAAAGATACCATTTTGGCAGCTGGGTAAAAGACAGAAGGGAGACATGCTTTTGTTATTCTAGTACCAGGAAGATTTGCAAACTGAACCAGGCTGTGTGACAGAAATACACTACACTGGCCCTACGTGGGACAGCTTTTCTGTTCAAAACACATACACTACAACTCAAAACAAGTTTAGAGAACTTAAGGATTTGTAAAACTGCCTCACAGCAGCAAGACAGACCAACAAGATTTACTTACACTTTATGGTTGCTTTCTAATCACGTGTAATTTAAAGATATGATCAGGAAAGCAAGTCACTCTGTTATCAGTGAGCTGGCCAAAACCTGCTTTGTAACTTAAGACACTCAAATTGTTGTTTTGGAAGTACTTCATTCACATGTAGTATATGTAAACTAATTCACGCCAGGATTTCTGTTGTCACTTGCAGTCTACTCCTCTATCTGCACAGCAAAGTTGCCATTAAATCTGTACCAGAACACCATTTCTTTTCCTACATGTGCCAGCACAAGATTACTGAAGTCAATAATATTTCAGCAGGGAAAGAACAGGATCAGGTCCTTATTGTTCTTTCCATGCTTATCTGACTGGGCAGAAAAAAATCAAAGAGGAGACAGTCAAAAAAAACCTGCTAGTCTTGGTTTCTCTAGGGGAAAGAAAGCTCCAGATAAGCTCTGCCTCCAATCAACAGTCTGATTTTCATGAACAGCAATATGCTTCCCTTGGTAATTAAAATGGAGCAATTCTCCTCAAACAGCTTGCCAAGTCTCACCTCATTAACCTTTATGGACTGACCTCCAAAATTCCTTGAAGCTGAAATACAGGTCCCCTTTGCCTCTGCACAGTAACTGTTTATCCCTGAGAGTTTGGGGAGAGAGGAAAGGCATTAGAGAGTGAACTGCTAAACATGCTAGAGTTGGAAGATAGATACCTGTTTCCAGGCTGTTACTGAGGCCCAAACCTTCACAGGCTTCTGTCTCCTTTGCTGGCCCATCCTTCAGATGGCCTGCAAAGCCAAATTTGGATTACAAATCACCTTTCCCTCCCCAACGCTTCTTTTAGGAGTCAGTATCATTAGCTATAGTGCGCTGTCCAGAACTCAAATAAGCACTTCCTAACCCACACTTGAAGGTTTAGCAAATTTTCTCACTAAAGCTTATTTTGCACACACACCCCCTCAAGTCTGTTACTCAGAATCCCTACTCCCCATTCCACCCAACTCATTTCACTACCTTTGCTTACTCCCCATTGAAACTTTCTGGTAGCAGTGAAAACCAAGCTGTCAATGAAGGAGCAGCTGAAGAACACAGTACTTAACATTTTATCCAAATATTCAGAACAAAGTTAGACAAATGCAAGCACTTTGGAAAGGCAGTAGAGCAATTAATCCCACAAATTAGTAGACTCTTAGATTTCTTTGTCTCAAGATTAGCTTCAGAGAGTGTAATTGCAAGAATCAAAAGTAAAATGTTCCAGTTTTGCACCTCTGAAAGCCTGTACATAGGACCATGTATGCTTATACTAAACAGTGAAAAGCTTCCAGGTTAAAACCACAGATTTGTGCAACTGCTTTAATAGAGATGAGAAAACAGGGGAGACCAAAGCATCTGATTCCCAGTGCATTTCACTGTCCATCACCTACATGCACAAGCAAATCACTTCATAAGCCATGGTCAGTGCTTATATCAAGCTAAAGATAAACCCCGTCTTCTCCCAATGTTTGCCTATTTCTCCACACTGCAATTAGCTTTACTCCATCAGCCCAGTCCCTTCATTAGTTCCAAACCCTAATCAATTCTACCATGCTCATCCCCATCCTCAGTTCTTCACTCCCTTGCTCACCTTTAGTTCTGCACAGGAAAAACAGCTGAAAAGCTTTCACATCCATAAAAGGAAGCCAGTGCAAAAAAGTACCAAAACATCAGGTTTTTGTACTCCTCCTTTCTCTTCTTTTTCCTTCAACCACCTAGAAAGAAGCCTCCATTTCAGAGGAGGTAGTGCAGTGGGGCAGGCAGTAAGCCCAAGGATGCTCCCAATTCTCCCTGCTGCTTCCCAGGACAGGACCACAATTTTTTACAAAACAGCAACTTCTCTGCATGTTTCTCATCTGAAACCATTTGGGTAGAGGCTGACAACTGTGAAGCAGGATGGATGCACAGTTCATAGACACACATCAGTTCAACTGCTTTGACCATAACCAGTGTTTTTTCAGTACTTGGAACAGAGTCAGCAAGGACCATAGGAGCAGCTCACTGAGCCACAGACTTAATATTGTGGTTCCACTTACCTACACATTTCCTGCTCAAATAAAAGGCGTGATCATCTTGTTCTGTGGCATTCACTGCAATGCTTTAGGATCTAGCCCCTGGTTCTCTGTAATCACACTGAAATCACCTCCTAGGTCCCACTGTTTTGGCATGCAGAACAGCATTCTAGTCTGGGGTTGTCACAATAGGGATGCTGCATGGATATTTATATGGCTTGGATGTAACTTGGTCCTAGCCTTGAGTTCCTATAACACTCCCAAACTTCAAACTGGTACTGTATGTCACCTGCCCAGCCACAGCCTGCCTGGTGGGCCCTCATGCAGTGATGGCAGCTGCACAAAGACAGCTCATCTCTACCACTAGACAGACTACTTTTAAGCTGTTGTTAATCATGCAGAGATAACAAACAGCTTTCTACCTAACCCATTACTTGCAGAATTCATAGCTCTCTGTCTACTTGCTCCATAGGAAACCCAGTCCCATTTCGGTATCTCTGTCATGGACCACAAAAACGAGTTTCACACAAACAGATCAGGTGACATCAGCACTCTCCAGGGCTTCTGAATACCAGGCAACTACTATCTGGGTTAGTTTACACTCTAACAAGTAGGCAGGTGCTTTGCGATTGCAGAAGAACCTGAATGTTAGGGTGGAAAAGCTCCATCATCTAGGGTGAACCTAAGAAAAGCAAAAATAAAAATCTATCTGCATGGCAGAGGTAAAGATTAGCAACGTGTTTGTGGAAGGAGGAGCAAAACAAACAGGACTGCAGAGTCTGCTATAATCATTGGGGACATAAAGCAGATGCTCCATAGATTCCACTGAACTCAGCTGGAGGGAAAGAGAAATCTGGCAGAGAAAGAGAGGGAGCCCTTCACTCCCCCAGAATAAGAGGGGAGTGGGAGCACAAGCAGCTTGATAATCTCAAAAGCCACTAAATCGCTGGAAAGCAGGGGAGGGGGGGAGTGGTGGTTAAACAGCCTCTTGTCATCAGCAGTCCTAGGAAATCCACTGATCGTCCACAGCAAAGGATTAAACACATTTAAAAAGTAATGGCAAAATGAACTAAATAAGTGTCATAGAAAATTTAAACCTCACTCCTGACCCAACATAAGTCACAGACTGACAGCAGGACCTGTGGCCAGCAGCCCTTGAGAGCTGCACATTATGAAAGTTCTTACATTTCAGATCTTCAGATGGAAGAATCACTACACAGTGGACCGAAGTCTGCCTCAGTTGCTCAAAGGAAAGTTGCATTTCTAAACAGCGGCAACACAACTGGCATGTTCCCTCCTGAGTCGTCTTTGTCCTGCTGAAACATCGCAAAGCGCTTTTCCAACTACATCTTGCCAAATCCACAGAATACAATAGTGGGTGGAAGAAGTGCAGAATTAAGAAACTTGTCCAAGATATCAGAACATGCAAATAATTCAGGATCAGACCCTTGCAGAAACTGGTAAAGAACAATGTCCTTCCGTGATGACATATTGAATGATTTGGGGGACTTTAAAATTAAGTAGTGCCAAGGATTACCTTAAAAGAAGGAAATTCAGATGCTTGCTTACCTGGTCAGGCATTTACAGTGTACAAAACCTGAAAAATACACAGTTCTAAGTAAGTATGCACTTTAAAACGGCAGTCTGCTCAGCTGAGATAATGGGAATTTTGAGGCTTGCAGTTTACATGCATAGATAAATTCCAGCACTCTTTCCTCTGTCTACAACAAACTCACTAAAAGTATAGAGAATGTTCCATGCTCTTCAGAAAGGGCCATTCAGCACTCCCACACTTATCAGAGTGGTAATAATAAGTAAAACTTTACTGCCAATTAAATTACACATCACCAAACCGATCTTATATAGAGTATTATGGCTGTTGGTAGCTCTCTATAGAAAGAGCCTGGCAGAAATCTCTGGAGAGCACTATCAATTCCTCTCAAGTGAACAGAAATCACTACTGGGGAACCTTTAAGGTAAACATTATCTATATGAATTCCAGATAGAGTTTTCATGTTGTTATGCAGATGGATAAAATGATTTCACACAGAGCTATGAAAGAGCATGCACTGATTTTATGAAGAAAGCTATCAAGCCAAGCAACAATTCCAGTGTGCTCCTCAATTAACAAACTATTACCAGTCAAAAAACTGACCCAACTGAGGCCATTGCAAGGCCTCGTCACTGCATAACGGGACTATGCAACTCTCCCCTTGATTATAAGCAGAAATGCACAATGGGTGGCTTCTCTTTTGTGTCTGCAACTAAGGTTTAACAGTAGACAGAATTTAAAAAAAAAAAAAAATCTTCTTCCTCTGCAATCACAGTAAAAATAATCAAGCTTAATGCAAAGTTAAAACATGATTTTTTTTTTCTATTCCCACTACAGGAAATTAGTGATACATAATTCATCCTAACATAAATATCTTTGCTCAGGCTCCATTAAGTACATTTAAGAGAAAGTACACTTATTATCAAATCTGAACCCTGAAGCTCTTATACTGCTCCTTGGGAAAAACGGAAAGCCTACTACATTGGTCTGATTTAGGATTTTTGATAACCCAAGAGTCCAGATTCAAATTTTGGCTTGGATCCCATTCACTCAGGTGACCTCCTTCTAGTCCTTTTTTTTTTTAATATAAAAGTTGGAAATTATCACTTGACTTGATTTAAGAAATAATTTGGACAAAACAGCATGTGTCTGCTGGTCAAGCTCAAGATGCACTGGGACAGCAGATCCAAACATATAGTTCACATTGCACCTGTCCACACCACAGTGAACATTATATTATGGCCAGAGTCATGCAAAAAACAAAGCCAGCAAGCATACAAAAATCTGAATGCACAAAGAAGCCAAATACTATTGAACAAATCCCACTTGATGCTAATTAACATTAAGGCTGGCCAGAACCTGCTGTGATTCCAACTTGCACTCTCTGTTCAAGCAAAACTTCAGGGAAGCCTGGCAGAACCAGTGACTGAACCCCAAGTGCAGGAAAAGCTGGCTGGATCGGTGAACTGCTTTCATACCACGTGGTGATGGAGAACAGTTTGCATTAGAGCACGAGAGTTGGGAATGGTAGCCAGCCAGCTAATCACACAGTGATCTCTCGTGCCTTTTGTTTGTTTTATGAAAAAGAGGTTCTGCCAATTGGTTTCAAATCAAAATTCTTCTTAATCAGGAAAGAAAGAAATTTTATATAAAATATGCTCAGTAGGAATTAGTCAGAAACACAGTCCTCCTGGAAGCATAAGCCTTTTTGGTTAAGTAAAAAGTTGCCACCGGTTAATGTGCAAGACAGTAATGATTAGCCATCTGGTGAAGGTTCCTGCTAAGCTTGCCATGTTACCCCCTATGCTGAGGAAAGCAGAAGGTGGATCAGTTACATTCTGTCCTTGTCCTTGCAATTGTATGGTCATCCTTAGGAACAAGATACAAAGCTTTCCAGCACAACCAATAACTGTCACTGTTCTGATTTTCAACAGACCTTTTTTTTCTTTTTTTTTTTTTTAATTACTGTATCCCAGCTAAATTATTTAAAATAAAAATTATCTATTGCCTTTCTGAAAGCTGAATGTATGCTCAAGCTTTATCAACCTTTGTTATTTTTGCCCCTTTGTTTCCTTCTGCAAAAAATGCAACTGCCAGGAGGCTTCCCAGTCATCTAAAGAGCATCAGTAAACAAGAGCAGAGACAGATGGCTGCAGCTCAGTCTAAACCAGCACAAGATCCAGCCTCTCCCCTGCATTGCAAGTACCACCCATAAGATACAAACATATGCATAAAACCAAACAAGAATGCAGTAGTCCTAGATAGAAAACAAGTACGATAAGGAAGAAGTCACTTTGGGGACAGGGTGCTGAGGTTTTGTGTACAGTGAGCATCCATTACAGCCATACGGACTTCCGTATACAGCAACGGGATGTAAGGATGGGGGGGAAAGAGGGGTGGGAGGGGGGCAGCAAGAGTTCCCCCTCCATTGTTGCCACCAAGAGTATTGCTGGCAAAAAACGATCAGCAAGGAAAGTAAAATCAGGCACCTCCTTCCAACAAAGTTACTCTTCCAAGAACTAACACACCAAACTCACACAACTTTAGAAAGTGACAACCTCTGTGACAGGCCTCTCAATTCACCTACTACTTCAGGAATTCACACTGACAAATAATATGTTAACCCTTTATTAAAATGACAGTTTCAAAGAGAAAAGAAAACTCATAAAGTAACTCATAGCTTTAGAATTATAGAAGTCTTTCCAAACAATCATACTGGGGTTTTTTTTCATTCCTGGATTTGATTGTTTTTCATTACTGCCTAGAAGACTACTGGTGTTAGCACAGGATACTGTCTGTATTACGTGCCTTGCCGTGCTAGAGAGATTCAGACGTTCACAATCAATCAATAAATCTGAATCAACATAGTTCACTGCCTCTTCTACCCACTATAAATCCCCTGCAATTCCCCAGCCACACCTGCATGCCTGAACAGCTTACAGAAGAACGGGTTCAAACATTGCCCATTCTTACCCAAACAAAAATTTTGACTGCTGAAATTAAACTAACAGCTCTCCCTCAGGGCTTCCTGATATTCCAAGGTCTTCCTTCACGTAGTGATAGCAGAAAGCTTCAAGAACAGGGTTGCACAATCATCACCTCCAATCAGCTCTAATTGAAGGATGACACGAGACAGAACGAGAAACTAGCACTCCAATTAATACAGACAGGAAAAAACAAGATTGTGGGAGCAGCATCATTATTGGTAAAGCTCCAGCAAAAGCCTCAGGTTGTAGCATGTTGGCACTCTATCACCTGTGAGGTAGAGCTTAACTACTCCTCAGTGCAAGAATACAAGGGAGGGAGTGATTTGGTGGTGAATACTGAATGGTATTCACCCCTTTTTTACCTCAGTGTTCACACTGAAACTTTAAGAACTGATTAACACAGCACTCTGTTGATCCTCTCAAGAGAAGCCTGAATCAACCCTTCTGGGAATCAAATCTGTATTCCTAAAGTGCAGTCTGACACATATTTCTGCAGGACCTTCCTAAAACAGGACAATTACAAAATAACTATGGACTTCTCACATTAAACATAAATCTAAGTTGCCCACTTAGAGCAATTCACCCAGGGTCACCTAGAAAACCTCCATGATGCTATTTGCTGCTCCACACATTTAAAAGACTAAACAAAAAGCTGGTACACACCTGTATCCCCATGGAAGCAGCTGTCCTGGTGACATCTCCCAGAAGGCAAATCTCCATCACTTGGCCAGATCTGTCCCGTTTTTCGTACACCCACAATAGTAGCCTCAGACACAATGACCTGCTGCTGCCTGTGCCGTTTTTGGGACTGGGGGGTTGGTGGACTGCTACTGTCAAAGGACTGCTGAGAGTTCTGGGAGGGAGAACGGCTTTTATCTCGATACATGCGGTAAGTGGTGGGGCTAGGGGAGACATGGCTGGACTGGCCCGAAGAGAAGTCTTCCTCACTGGAGGTAAGGTTTTCATTAGAGCTACAATCGGGAGTATATCCTCCTCCAATATCTTCAAAACTCCTGGGGGAATAAGATCTCCTGGGCCACGTTAGATGTTTTTCCTGGTCAGTTGTGCCCTGATTTCGCAGAATAGGTCCTTTCCCTTCTCCTTCTCCCATCATTCCACCAACATAGATACTTTGATATGGTTGAAAGTCCATGGGCTGCCAAGGTGAGCGGTTGTTGCCATTAGCATTAATGAGGTTATCTTTGAGAAACCTGGGGTTCAGTTCAGCATCCTCATATTCTCCATCATAGCCAAAGCTGCTCTCCGAGGACCTTCCCCTGTAAGCAGGCCTCTGGAACTCGCTGAAGCTGGGTACCATGTTAGAAGGCAGGGAGTGCAAAGACTTTTTGCGTTCCATTTGCATGGCTTGGCTACCAAGGGAGCTTATTTTATCAGAAACATCTTTATCGTTGACCTTTACTAGACCCTTCTCGTGATGATACTCCATGTTCACATAAAAGGGCTTTTCGACAACATCCTTGTTATCTCCAGAAGAATGTGAATTAACCTTTTTAATCCTCTCAAAGTTTGACCTTAGGGCTGCCACACTGGTACTGTTCCCTCTCTCCTTGGAAATAGGTTCAAACGTTCCCTCCTTCTCAGCAGATCCCACCAGCCTGCGAGTGGAAGCCGATCTGTGTTTTGAAGGAGAGCCATCTGTATCACAGCGGTTCTCCATATCTTCTACAACTCTCTTCAGTTTCTCTTCACCGTAGTACTTACACCTGTCCTGCTCTCCCTCTCCATGATGGGGGCTGTCCAAAGGCGACAGGTCTGACCCATCACTCTGGGTAGATAGTTTCCGCAGGGAGGGTATCCTGGGTTTGAACTTTTCCTCCCCGTGGTGTGACTTGCTTTTTTCATATTCGTCTTGGTCAGCAGACTGGTGATGCAGGTCTTGGATCTGCTGCTCTGCACCCCCTTCAGGCAACTGAGAAGCTCGTTTAAAACCCCATCTCTGTCTATCATAGCTTTTTTTCTCCTTTGCCAGAAGAGTCTGCAGGTAAATCATGCGGAACCTTTCCTTGTTGACCTCCATCTCCAGTCTCCGAATAGATGCTTTGCACATCTCCAGCTCCTGTTCAATGTCTCCCACAGATTTCAGCTCCATTTTAGGAGGCTCAGAGTCTGCAAATTGTGCTTTCCAAGCCTCCACAAACCCCACAGGGTCCACCATTTTGCATACAGGAGTAAGTGGAGAATAGGGAAAGGAGGCTGGAGCGAGATAGGTGGAGAGAATAAACCAACCGGATCTCACATGTAGAAGCAGAAACAGCTCCGGCAGGGTCAACTCAATGCGTCGCTTTCACGGTCCATGCAGGGAAACCGGGAGGCAAATAGCAACCCTCGGAGCAGTCTCTCCTCCCCGTCTCCTTCAGCTTTCGCCGGCCCCAGCCCCCGTACACTCGCTACTCTCTCCCCGGCATGACTGATCTCTTGCTAGCGAACAACAATGCTCCCACCCTGGCGATCCCACGGCACTTCAAAGTGGGTGGACAAAGGAGCAGGCTCAGGGCGGGGGAAGGAAGGTAAATATCGCCCCCCGCCCGCCCACCCACCCACCTCCTGCCGCTGCCCTCCGGGGCGCAGTCCTCGGTGCAGCCGCGCTCGGGAGTCCTCGGCTCCGTGCTCCCCTCGCCAGCCCCCGTGTTGTGCTTTCTCTTTCTCTCTCCTCCTTTCCCCCTGCCCCTTTCCCTGTCTCCTCCTCCCGGCTATTGTGCTGTCCTCCGGGCGCACACGCTTCTCCGGAGCCTCCGCGCAGGAACGGCGAGACGGCGGCGGGTCCCGGGGCGAGCTCTGCCGCTACCCCCGGCTGCCCGAGCGCCCCGCGGCCCCGCGGGACCCCCCTCGGCGCGGCGGCTGCCCGCGGCCGCCCATCGCGGCCCGGCTGTGGCGGCGCCCCGAATCGCAGCGCTGCGGAAGGGGAGGAGAGGGAAGGAGCCAGGCGCGGCGATTGACACGGCGCTGGGGCCTCTTAAAGGGGCAGCCCGGGCCGGCTGGGGGAGGCCGTGCCCGCCGGACCCCGCCGCGCTCGGGGGGCCTGGCCCCGGCGCCCTCGGAGGCGGCTGCCGGTGAGACAAAGGAGTCTCCGGTACCTTCACGCTTGCAGCCACAGGCCTTGGACATCACCCTAGAGAGACGCGAACAGCAAGAACATACCCTACAGCTGTGCAGAGGGAGGTATCCCTTCTTGTCCCCGCATCCACGCCCTCACATATTATGTATAAACACCATCTCTGCACCCTCCCCGCTGATCCCAGCAACGGGCTGCCCCTGGGCACTGATGCAGCTCCCCTTCAAAGGTCACGTTTTCCCCCACTAACGGTTAGTAAGAGGCTTGCCATTCACTCCGTCCTTCCTCCCTTGCCAAGAAATGACAAGCTGGATCCTGTGATGGGCAACCAGTGCTCCAAAATCACTACGTTATTAACAATAAAGGTTGCTTTGTTCAGGCATTAGTCTCACTTTTGTCCTGGATATTATCCTAGCCCAAATAACTTGGGAGTTCCACTCTTCAGCCCTGGGTGAAGGGTGGCAAATGATTTAAATAGAAGCCTGGCTGCTGAGTGTTACTCCCAAAATCACAGTACATGATCTTGCTTAAGCCCTGCACCTTTCTGAGCCCTGTATCCTTTCCGTGTATTAATTCAACCTCTGAAAATGTGGTAACAAATACACCTTAAGTTCTGTCCTGCCTGTTTGGGTGACAGGAAAAGGTGACAACTCTTATGCCCCACAAACCTGCCGCTTTCACGTCTGCAGAGAGGTACGAGTTACCAGAAAAGAGGGTGGGTTATAGCCCCAACTAAAGTCTAATAAAATCTTGCAAGAATTAAAAGCACAAGCCCACAGGAGTAGCTCTCTTACCTTTGAAATATATAATGTTTCATAATCTGTTAAGAAGGTTTTCTCTTCATGCTTTTTTATATGCCAAACAAAGTATTTTTTGATTTTTCAGATGTATAACATAAATGGCTAATCAGGTATTCAGTTTTTCATAGTTCATCCCTCTTGGTTTTTGTTTCCTGGCTATAACATCTTTTCCTGCACTTGTTTCCTCAGCTTTTAACATAATGGGCATTGGCTGACCTAGATGGAAAACAGATTATAATCTAAATCATAATAAAACCTATATGTTTAGTAAATACTTGTATAAATCTTTTAAGGAATCTCAATCTTTGACAGAAATAAAATAAATTGGCTCTTCACCATTCATAGTTTGCTATTTGCTTTAGTGCCAGTTTGAACACTGAAATTCTGTATTTCTAGTAATAAGAAGTTTAAGGCTGTACTGCAGAGGTGTGTTACCTCACAGGGATGTGTTCTGTAATTCTCCATTATTTTTACTGAAGTCCCATAGTCCTGATTTTCTATGTCCAGAGCATTTTGCCTTTGAGTTCACTTTTCTGACATTTGCGCCGTTTCTGGGGGAAGTAAGAATTCTGATGAGTCAGAAGAGGGATTTCTGTATGGACACTTAACTTTTAGTGCCTAATACTATTAAACAACTGCACCTTCTTCATCTCTTGAGGTACTACAACATCAGACATTCCAGTAGGAATTCTCTGAATTTTTGCTGATACTTTCATGCATTCAACTGAGTATTATTTTAACAGGATACCAAATTTCACTAAGGCTATGGTGGCAGACACATATCTGCGATTCGAGCCTGACAATCCTCTAACGAGCCTGCCCAGCACCTTCCCTCTGGTGGCCTGCGAGAGACGGCAAAGCCCCTCGCCGTGGCAAGTGAATCAGCTACAGTGACCACAGGGCTCCCTCTTGTGGCAAAGAGCAGACACAGCCGACTTAATCGGAATAGCTCTCACTAACTGTTTCTTCAGCATGATCCCACTCGAAAGAATGAGAGGTTTTGTAAGAAGACAAAAAAAAAAACCAAAAAACCCAACCAAAGAAACCGGTGGCACACAATCAGAATCTTTTAAAAGAGAAATAAAACATAATTTCTGATTACTCTGCGGCCAAAGCTAAGAAACCATATTTTTGTAGCACAAAACAGCACGCATTGGTAGAATCTAACAAGGCCACTAAGTGTTGTGAAGTCCCATGCAGACTAAACTACTTCTATGAACCCAGAAAAATTGGAACTCCCTGTCTTGGAATTTAGAAAATGGGAGTCTCTCACCGATGGACCAACCTTGCAGAAACTGATCAACCACCTCCACTGCCAAATGCAGATTCTGCTACAACTTCAACTTGCCAAACACTTCATTTTAACTCAGGTGCTCAGAGGATGCGATACAGACTGGCATTTCTAGCGTTCACTCACCAGGGCATGACAGTGTACTCCCTAGAACAACCTCTATTGATGAAAACCTGAAGAGACACAGAGGGGGACAGATTTACTCATAAGAAGAGACTCCAGCTGTACTACAGCAAGATGAGCCTGAGCCGAGAACCAACCAAGATCTGGACCATATGACCTATAAGAATATAAATAATATCCTGTGTCAAATTATAACTCAAAAGGCAGAAACATCATCACTAAAAATTAAAAGGAAAGGCTTTTAGAGTAAGAAATTAACTTTTCTAGTCAAGTGAATGTTTCTTTAAACAGAGTTTGATCCATTACTGGTTGTTTTGCTCAGAGATATGCATATTTATTTAAACAGGAGCTCATTAACACATTAGCTTCTACTAATTAAGATGAGAAGCGGCATAATATTAGTACTTCTTTGGGACATTGATTTTTACAATTGCTCTTTAGGTTTGCTTCAGAGTCCCTCTGAATTTCAGTTCTCTAGTTTCTTAGCAGCAAACACAAAGAAGCTGGCACTGCAGCTGCTGCCATGATCACTGTAAGGACTTCAATCAGTATAAAAGTTGTGGTTTAACCTACCTGTGTTTAGAGTTAATGCAGTTGTTCCAACACTGTTCTCCACAATATTAAGGCTTCTTCAAAGCTGACAGAATAGATTAACACGCACAGGTAAAACATAGACTAGATAGAAACGTTTAAGAACTTCCAAGTTTACATTTATTTTTCCACCAAAGTTTCCTTTGTGCTTTCCTAAACAATTCATCATTTGCAACATGATCCAAGATTCACTTCAGATGATCCATTACTAATACTGAGTTCTTTGCAGAGGAAGTCTCAGTGGGGCTAAAAAAAACACCCTCCAAAACAAAACAAACACACACACACCCCTAAACCCCACCTCCAACCAAAAAAAAATCCAGTCTCAAAGCATCCATCACAAAATAGTTGGAGTGAGACCATTGTCAATTGATAGTTAATGACTGACAGAGTATTGCATTTATGCGTGAGGTTTTTGGAGCTCCAGAAGATACAAACCAGTAACAACACCAAGCAATGTACAGAATCACTAGGAAAAAAACCCACCTGTCCCAGTTGATTTTCCCAGCAATGCAATGGTACCACTGAAGAGACTGTAGCTCTGATTTTGTACAATAATTGAGCTCAGCAACAAAAGAAACAGGAGATATATGTCAGGAAAGGGACTGGAAAGCTGATCTTTTCTTAAGTTTGTTACTGAGTCATCTTGCAGCTGTAAACATGAGGATGTCTGCACTGAAACCTAGCACCCAGGCCAGGCAATATTTGCTGCAGTAGAGTAAACCATATTTGCTACTCCCATTCAAACCCAGTAAACACGAAGACCATGGCTATACTGCCCACTCAGTGCAGCACGTGGTACAAGCAGAGTATATATTCGTCATCATCATGAAACAGATTTGGGAGATGAACAAATACATAGAACACCATAAGGTCAAAATATTACACATTTGGATAAATAACTCCCTTCTATACCCACACATACTCATTTTTCCCACCAAATGCTACATTTGCATCTTTGCCAACAGAATTTGCACAACTGCCAAAGTGAAGATTGCATGATAAAAAAAGACACTGAGTTCCTAGATCTCTATTTATCATATTGTCAGAAGCTGTAACTTATGCCATAAGAAAATAAAAGTAATAAAAAGGATAGTTAAGTCATCTTTTCTCCAGTTTTTCCTATTTCTTATCAAACAATCTGGGGAGAAAATGGCAGAGAATCTAGACTGTTTTCAGTTTGATGCATAGATTTATTAACAAATGTCTTTATTTTCTCAGCAGCTCAAATCTGAAAGGTCCTGTTACCAGTTTTTCAGATACTGTTGTTTCTGTAATGATTGAATTAGTATCTTAAGAAACTGTAACTTGTCACTGTCTATAAGCTTTCTTCTTTCTCTCCACTTAAAATAGCGGCAGCATGAAAATTTGAGCATTACAGATGTTCCTTTTTTTTTATGCCAGCATAGCATGTAATGCTGGATTTGAAACTTAGAAGTATGGAGTTACAAGCTGCTGATAGATATCTAGAGAAGTCTTTCTGCTGTCCCACTTTCATTCCTTCATGAATTCTTTCATTTGAGTGTTTATAGTAATTTTGAAGGACCTTAAATATGTATGGTTTAGTGCAAGCAAAAGATTTACAGCACCTCATTTATCTTTAAAGAAATATTACGAACTAGATACTCAGAACTGAATATTAAAATTCAGTGAGACACTGGAAAAAGTAGAGGGAAATGAGTGTATTTCCTTTTCACTCCTTTTGTACTTTTGCAGACTTTAATCATAGTCAATCATTCTAATACAATTTCACAAATAGCGATGAAATATTTGTTATAGTAATTTCTGCCAGAAATTTGAATGACAAGTAATGTTGCCAATGTCATTTATCAGCAGAAATTGCTTTGCAAAATAATTTTACAAATAAAGGAATATTTTTGGCCTCAGTCATTGCTGCCCAAAGAGCAGAAGAGCATTGTAAAGCTGCTTCACTTCAATGAAATTCAGTGGTACCCAGAGACAGTCTCTCCCCATTAAACAATGACTGCAATTTCTAAAGAACTAATTTCACAAGGTTATGTTAAAGGGTATTTGAAAAGGCAAAACTGGAGCAAAACTTTTTGATCCGGTGAGCACACCAAATCACAACATGTTCAGAGAACATCTTCAGATGGCAAGTACCTTAGGGCTTAACAGGCACGTGCCTCCTTTGGAGAACTCTGGCTTTTCCCATCCCTCTAAACCCACGTACACTTGCAAGTCTTTTCACAAACTGGTGAAACTATTTCTCTATGATTACTCCTTCTATTAAGCAGCAGAGCAAACTGCTCCCAGAACCTAGTGATCAAATTATCTTGTCCAATAAAAGCAGACAAAATGACTACGAGTTCAGCAGCAATATCTAATCTAACTTAACCAGCTCAGAGGTCCTACCACAGACAAGGATGAACATTACTCTTAGCAACAAAGCAACACTGCAGTGTAGGCAATATTCATGGAGATCAGTCCAGAGAAGAAATCTGCATCTTCTTTGGAAGATGGAATTAACGAAATCTAATTTTTCTATGAGATGCATCTATGTAGCCATTCTTTCCTATTTGAGAGGGTGAAAAAGAATACCATTCTTATCTGGTAACAAGTATCAGACAGCTGGGATAAAACAACAAAGTTCCTACCTGGACTTCACCCAGGCTTGGAAATATTTAAACAATAGGCTCCGATCCTCAAGTGGAAAATCAAAAATTATACAGATTTTTCCTGGATGGAGAAACCAGTGAAAACTATGCAGCCTGCATCTGTGTATTTCCACAGCTGTTATTGAAAATAATTTCTTTTGAACAGCTGTAAAATATTTTGAATGCATAAGAACAAGTCAGAGTTATTTTATACCATGATCTTAGAAGACAAAAACATATAGACAGCACCTTTATTCTGAATTGTCATTTGTCTTCTGCTCCCATGAGAACACAATTTCACTAAGACTTCTAGAGAATTATTAAAAACCAACACACTAAAATTATATAACTTTTGACTACAAGTGTTCCTGGCAGACAGGTGGGCATGTGGCACTGGCAATGTCTTCCTGCATTAAGACAAGGATATCATGTTTCCACTACATAGAGAAAGGTTTATGTAACAATTGTACCATTCTGCATAAATGAGCCTGCAGCAGCAAGGGAACTCTCAGAAATAAAGTTTGGGTAAGTTTTTCCTCACTCATTTCCAAAAATACAACTTTCTATTTCTGGTTTGAGAGCTTTCATTGTCGCAGGTGCTCCATGCTGCACTACAGAGAAACACGGTGCTTGCAGAAACAGTTGACAGTTAGCAGCAACTCGGGCTGACTTTAGTGTTGTCTTCTGGAATATCCATCATGTTCTCCAGTTCTGCAGAAACAAAGAAGTTATAAAGTCAATTCACAAGAAATTACACAATCCAATACTAAGGGTAACAAAAGCTGAATTCAGCCCCAGTAACTCCTATATGCTAGAACTCAGATACCAAGCAGGTAGACACTGACATGAATATGTCATAAGGCAGGTGTTTGAAACATTTTAAACAGGCTTTAATGCTTGAAAACGTCCTCAATCCTTCACACTGTAAACAAGAACCATATACACAAAAAGTAAAACTTAACATACTGATGAGGTTTCCTGACCCAATTCGGGCCATGTGCCCAGCAGTTTTCTCCAGCTCCTTTATCATGGACTGTTCAAAGGCCAAAGCAGCAACTCGGGAAAAGAGCTCTTTGACATTTTCCCCTGGGAAACAGGACAGAAATTACAGTTTGTTACAACTGCATGTCAACACACGATCAAGCACAAGCAGCATATCCATGAACAAATCACTGCTCAATACAGGGACAGAACAGGCCTCTCCAACAGTCTGAGCCCCACCCCGTTCTGAGGTAGTTTCTCAGTTTCTTACTCTGGAATACTGTACCCTGTACCATACCTTTATTTTTAGTCAGCAACAGAGAGAACTCAGTTTGTGGTATAATCTTTTCTTCATTGCTAATGTTGAATAGTGGTGCACATGTATATTTATGTAACTGCCTATGAATTAAACATGCTTAGACATTGCACAGCGTTCATGCACTCTCTTCTGTAAACATGACAGTGCAAGCACACATAAAAATGCTCAAATAAAATCAACTGTTAATAAACCTGAAGTTTCCAATAGCAACAAAATCCAAGAAGAGGAAAAAAAAAACCAAAAAACCTGCATGGGAATGAAGGCATAAGGAACTTAAACTTCTTCCCACTTTAACATAAGCCCTTGAGGTTATGCTATTTTTACATCCTTTGTAGTAACTTACCTGTTTTGGCTGAAACCGACCAGTATTCTGCCTGCATCTCATTGGCAAAGCGAATGGCATCTAGCTCTGTCCTTTCACACACAGCATCTGACTGAGCAAATAACAGGCAATAACTTTAACACAAGAAGTGTATCTGGGCTGGTACATAGAGGTACTGCTAGCATCTATACTGTCATAGTCCAGTTTTCACAGTGGCTTTTCTGGCCTTGCCTTAGAACTTGGAAGCAGACATGATTGCAAGAACATTCAATTACTTAGTACTACTTTTAATATCAAAGTTTCCATTCACCTCCCACAGCAGTGAAATAAAAAACAGTTAACAAATGTGACCATTGTATCTAACCAAGGGAGCTACAAAGACAACAGCTTTGAGTTGAAGGACCTACTAATCACAATGGTTCTTTGGGTTTAATTTTTCTTCTCTGTCTCAGATCCTTTCTTCTACTCCATCTACTTTTACTGTGTTGTAACACAACGGCCTTCCCCCTTTTTATGTTTGCTTTTTCTTATCTCTTCTTAAGACTAAGATTTATTGCCCCTTCAATGGGTTTTGCACTTAATTTTTAGGTCTTTCTCTCCTCTTATTTGTTCTGTATAATCAACCATCTCAGTATGTTCCTATTTCCTTTCAATTTCTAGCCTATTTGTGATGGTTGATACCAGTCTTTTTTGTTTGTACAATTTTATGTGCACTGTCTTACAATGGGGAACCCCTGCAAAATTGAGAGGAATTCTAAAAATCCAGAAAGGATAATGTGACATCATGATGAGCGGAGTGAATCCTATTGGAAAGTACTGGCTTAAAACTGAAGTAATACCTAGAACCCACAATCCCTTGCTTTGCTTGTCTCCTTTTCAGTTGAAAGTGCTATCATTGTAAAACCATAAACTAACTAATAGTAAGGAATTCTGGCTTACACAAGAATTCAGATGTGCATCCTCAGAGGTCTGGCACATTTATCTTTTACTGCATCTCAGAAAAAGCAGCACAAGCAACACAAAGTACCAGAAAAATTGTCAGACATGCAGCTTTCTGGGACCTACTTTCACTGAAGGGTAAGAAACAAACTGTTTAAGTGATACTGTGGCAGCTAGGGGGAAGGGGAAATTAAAATAAAAATATAAAAATTAACTAAACAGCAGAAGCAGCAAGTTTGTTTTGAAATCTTTAAGAATTATGTGCTGTGTACTGAGAGCTGGAGAAAGACACAGGCAAGACTCAGAATGCTATAGGGTGAGTGCATTAGAGCCTGTTCTTCTGAAAATGGTGTCACAATTAAGTAAGAATTCTTCCCTGTTTCAGAACAATGAACACACTGTTCACAAAAAAACCTAAAAACCTCCAACCTTCAAGATCATCATGCACTCTGTTATTCTGTGCACCCAACTTCTCTCTGCCTTTTCAGTTGTTTGTATGTGCTTGGAAAATGTCATGCAAGGAATGGAAACAGGGATATTTCACTAACTGCCCATTTTTTTAGAAAATGTCTTCTTAAACTCGTTCCATATGTGTTGTTCTTTTTACCTGTGACCTTCTTTCTGTTTAGGTTTTCCCCTCAAGGCTTTTATCTCAACAACATTGTGTACAACTCGTAAGGGAAATTACTTAAGGAACTAGGGAAATCTGATTTCCTAATCTGCATTTACTGACCACCAAATCTTTTTTTGTTCCAACCAGAAAGATGAAGCTGGAATCTGGCTCATTCTCCCTCAGTGCATCTTCTAGCCACTGTCTGAAATACAAAAGAGAAATAGAGAATCAAAGGGACCAAGGAATATAGAAGAAACTGACAGACAACAGGGTCACAAGAAAAGTGAGAGGATGAACTTATGTGACAGTATCAAAAGCCTTTTCTTCTAGAGAGAAAGAGACCAGGAGCTATTCCAACTCCTTTGGATACATACCTCTGCTAAGGTAAAGTTCAAACATGCCCACCGTATAGTGTACAAATTCAACTATGATTTTAGGACCCAGCAAGGGTATTTATAAGGGAGGGGGCAAAGTTTTGATTGAGATAAGGAACAAGAAAACAAGAAGCAGAGGAAAAAAATGGGAACAATATAGCAGATTAGATACAAAAGGGAATAAAGAGTGAAATAATCTATTCAGCATTATAAAACTAGCTCCCTACGAAGGCTGCATGATTCCTGTCTCATAAGCCTTTGTATTTTTGTTACTCTGGCAATCAAGTTCCTCTTGAGTCATGCAACACAACTCAAGGAGGGAAGGGAGCGTGTAGGGGGGGTGGGGGGGAAATCAGGTTCACAGGCTTCAATTATTTTTAGCCAAGCAGAGACAATAATATATATATTATTTTACAAAGTCCTATGTAAATGAGCTAAGTACCACAGCAGCATTGTAAGGAAATAGTCTAATACACATTCAAATAAGACAGAGTACAGAATGTACCTGCATTACAGTCAGAACACCAGGTTAGAAATACATACGCTCCAAGCTGGTGACAACAAATGTGGATCATAGATCCATGTAGTGTTAAAAGAAGAATAAATTTACTCATAACAATTAGTGTGCTGTTGTAACCAAACCATTACAAGTATCTGAACCAGTAAGTTTAGCTATATCTACACATACTTTGAGTGCTTGCTTTCCTCTTTTTGAAGCCCATCTCCCAACGGATTCACTTCAAAAACTAGAGAAAGAAAATAATTTTGGGCTAGCAGCGCACCTGGAAAAGGATTGGTTCTTGAGACATTATGCATCAGATGCATCTCATCAAGTTCACCATTTATATCAAGTGCCAGCCTATTTTTCTCTTTATAGCAAATGGGGGGGGGGGGGGGGGGGGGGGGGGGGGGGGGGGGGAGGGGAAGGAGAATAGATACTTATGCGGTGCACTTAATCTTTTCCTGTATGTCTAGTTTTGTAAGGATCAAGCTCTTACTGAAGTGCCTTTTTCTCTCTATTTATATAAAGGAAGTCAAGGGTAAGTATTTCAAATTTATGTTCTGCATTTTCTTCAGAAAAAATCCCACCCTACATAATCCAAACAAGTGAATGACACTCTTCATTGTGACCGTCATTCTTCATTTCTTAGCTCAGTAGACAATACACTTGCAATCCAGCAAGTTCTCAGCAACTACAAGCTATTTGAGACAATTAAACCTGCTATAAAAGCTTTTCCGGCTAAGCCAAAATACAGAAACTTACCTGGTGTGATCCAAAGTCTGGATATCAGCCAGGTCAAACACTGTTATAATAACTGCAATAAAAGACAGTAACAGAAAAAAAGTAATTAAGTTAGAAAGTGTATCAGAAGTCTCTCCAACTCATCTGTTGTAGAACACAAACATCTGTTTGTTAAACAGAAAGAATGTTTACATGTAAAGTGCAAGAGCAGATTTAACAAAGAGGAGACAAGAGATTCTCCATTTCTCTTCCTCTCTACTCCTCTTACTTCTCTAGCATGCAGTAAGACTGAGGTCCTCAGACTTCAACCTTAGTGAGTCTTTATCTGTAGTGCTATTATTTTTGTATTTTGGGAACCACTTTAATTCCTGCAGAAATTGTCTCTTACCAAAGAGAATGCCAGAAGCATCCACTTCTTACTTCAGCAATAATCTTACTCAAAACCAAATTATTTTCTCCCTAGACACAAGTGCCAATTTTTATCGCTGCATCATCAGAACATCCAGAGCATGCAGGTGGGACAACATATCAATTCATGAGCTTTTTAGTTTCTTCTTCTCTCCAATAACAGACAAGCCATTCCACTACACATTCCACACACTACTGTGACTACCGGTACCTTTCCAAGGAGCACATATGCATAGATGTTTCTGTATAAAGTACAACCTCCTGTCACAGCCAGGATCAAATTAATTGTGTTCTCACCCTCTGCTCCTCGGTAGTAAGCAGATGCAATGCACTTGAACTTTTCTTGACCTGCTGTGTCCCATCTGTGCAATGCGGGAAAAAAAAGAAATTTCAGGTTAATGAAACCCAGCGTAACCTGAGTAAACATGCTAATGAAGCAGCAGACTGGTACAAGTCAGAGAAGAATGTGATACCAAAGAAGTGTTACCATCTGGAACATGTTATTCATTAACTACAGATAGAAATACAGTAAAGCTCTATTATTTAATGAAGATATTTGAACTCTGTTTTTGTCCTTTTTTTCCTTTTTTTTTTAATACTTGTCATTTTGGAGACACAATTCAAATATTTGTATTCTTCATAGTAATACCCTTTACTTAAAATATTTTTTCCTCAACTATGTCAATTACACGTATTTCTAGTACAATATAATTTTGAAAGTTTTCTGTACTAGTATTACTAGCTAAATGATGTTAGTCCATATCAGAATCTTGCAACTGCAAGACATGGTATCTGCCCATACACTACAAATTAGAGACCTACAGCTCAGTCCACTGGGTACTAATGACAGCATTAAAGAAAAACAAGAAAATGTTTCTTATTAATGATCAAGATATGCAGTCCTCTCAGCTACTGCCAGCATTACAGAGATTTGGATTTTTGTTATACACTAGTACTGCCAGTCATGGATACTTGCAAATTTATCTTATATGGAAATCTCTCAGCAAAAGGGGGCACTAGTGTTTATCATATGGAAACATTCTACTCAGACACTGAAGATTCTGCAGATAATGAACCTGATGTTTAGTAGTTCATGAACCTTATTATTTCAGCTGGAAAAATATGCATCAGTCTACATTTTTAGAGTGACTCAAGTTCCAAAAGGATAGAGCCTGGCAGAATTTGCAAGAACAGAGTGGCACTGAAATCAGTGGGAAATGGATTTCTAAATATTTTTTTCAATAAATCCCACCAGCCATCCATTTATCATCAATGATATCTCAGAAAAAAATGTGTTCCTAAGTTCCTAAGAAAAGGTTTTCAAGATTCATGCACTAAAATACTTCAGGCAAAGCATCTTATTCCTACACTAAGTCACACTGCAGCATAGATAATTCAATAATGCCCTCTACAGAACAATACTCCTAGCCACTGGAAATACCAAAGGACATCCTTCAGCAGAACCAAAACACGAGAGAAGCATAGGATTTCCACTAGGGTGATAAACAAAGCTTAAAATCAAAGATTCTAGGTTCACTTTCTAGTAAAAACACTCAAATCTTTCTATGATTTGGGGAAAAGCAATTAGTCCCTAATTAAGTGATGCTGAAATCCCTGGACATTTTGCCATTAATTTCAATGGCTCCAGGAAAAACCCCTAGTAAAGTTCAGTGCCAAGTCCAGTGCTCAGTGTGCTTATTAAACTCAAACAATAGAATGGTGTAACAGTAGAACTATACAAACACTGTGGCAAAAACTTCCACTTCTCTTTCAAGAAACTTGAGAAAAAAGGCAGAACTCCACTGAAATAGTGCAAGATATCCAAGATGAATTTTCATTGATAAATTTGTATAATTTCTTAGGGATCAGAAATCCAGGACAGTAAAATTTTTAATAAAATTGCAAGTCCAGGTACAGAATGTGTTTTTCAGATCACATTATTCTTTGTGCAATTTTCTTTTTTTTTTAAAAAAAAATCTTTATTCTACTAGAGCCTGCAGCTGTTTAAGCTCTGCTGAGATTGTACTCTGTGCAAGAGTTAACCATGCTGTTTCAACTTACATCTGGAGATTGTATGGTATTCCAACTATTTCAAAACGTTCAATTTCAAAATCCACTCCAATGGTTGCCTTGTAGTCTCGGTCAAAATTATCTTTACAAAATCTGCAATTAAAAAAAACAGAGATGAAATACTAACACCCAACCAGAACTAACTGCAAGACTAACACCACCTAGGGTAAATTATGAAGACAAGAATTAACTAAATGTAGAGTCACTATATATTGCAGAAGCATATATAATACCACCAAAAAACTAATTAAGAAAAAACCCTAAAACATACTCGATAACAAACTAGAAAGTATATACATCTAGTAAGATCTTAGGATGAGATGAGAATCAGAAAAAAAGTATATTTGGACTGCCAAGGCAGTCTTACAGTTTTAGTTACAAGAGAATATATTTTGGGTCATAACTAATTACACAAATGATTAATCAATGATATTCTAAACTTATCATATCTTCTTAAGAATGGGAAAGAAAGAATAATAAAAAAACACAAACATAGAGAGAAAGCTGTCTTGGTGATCATAAGCTACAGAAATTCAGTGGTCTCCTCACTGGACTTGGATACAAAAAACATAAGAGCTGTTTCTAACATCCCATAAAGAATCAAATAACTATTCTTGAAGCTTATTTAATAAGCTACAGAAAAACTGGAGCTTCCTTCTACACTCTTGCAGCTGTAGAAATAAGTGCAGGTACCCACACAAGAATGATTTAAAGCTGTTTCAGGGAACAACCCTGAAAGAAAGAAGAAAACATGAAACCAAGACTCAGATACTGGAAAGATTATTTTATATTTTTTTTAACCTCTGATGGTTTAGCTTTTAAACAGGATTTCTAAATGCATTGTGTTTGACTGGATAAAAATAGTTCAGAACATCACATATACTTCCTTAAGTGCCAGAGCATGACTTTCTGTGTCAGTATATTAAGTTTGTTTTGTGTTTCATTTAACAACAAAAGTATGGTTTAAAATAGAAACATGAAATACTACCCTGAATGGACAGAAATGGAAACATTGTAACATTTATTTGAGAAAGAACAGAATCCAACCACCTACTGAGATCTACTGTACCTGTTGATAAGGCTGGTTTTCCCAACATACAGATCTCCTACTACAACCACTTTGGATATTTTCAGCCTGTAATAAATATTTGAAAGTATTACATGTTTCCAGTAGCAATTTCAACATCCTTTCTTTAAAAATTCTGATTTAGATCCTTAAATTGCACGTGATGAGCACATGGACCTGTGACTCCAATTTACCTAAATGCCACTGTGCTCCAGGGTCAGAGTCTTAAATTTTAAGGAAAAAAAAAAAAGAAAAAGAACCAAAAAACCCTCTGGATCAGAAATAATCCATTTCTTACTCTGCATAATCTTTTTCTTAAATATAATCCAGTGGGGCATAAATTCCATTAAGTTTGTTTTTACTATAGGTATATACATTTGTCATAAGACCATAGAGTATCTGCATCCTCTTCATTAAAATTAATGACAAGTTTCTCATTGACTTCTAATAATAAAAACCAAGTTCTAAGTGCAGAATCGAGAAATGGGTAATAATAAAATAACCCTTTGCAGAATTTATCTCTGGAAAAAAAAACCCAACAAACCCATATGGTTAGAGCCAATACAATTTCTGACTATCTGGAATAATATTAAGCTGAAGCTGGCTTCATGCAAATAATCCTCTTTGCTCTGGGTCCTCCCACAGAATACAGCAGATGGGCTTTAGGTGACTCACACTACATTTCAATTTTAAGAATGCAGGCTATCTTTCAGGAGATACAGGTGGATAAGTGAATGTAAGTGTATTTGTTGACCTAAACTTGGATAGACATCTCCCGTGCACATGATTTAAAAATGGCTTAAGAGGTTTAATGTTCTTTTATATTGAAGAATGGCTTTTTAAACAAATGAAGTAATCTTCTATTGAATACTATTTCTGTTTACATCAGGCTTCTATGTGATGCTGATTCCAAGTTATCTGTTCTAAATAGCCTAAGTCTTGATTGGTAAGCTGCATTACTAATATTTCCCAAAAAAAAGGATGCATTTTGTGTGCCAGTCAATGTTAGTGGATGGCCATGGGCCCCTAAACTGTTGACATGCCTCTGCCTGATTAACTGTTACTGATAAAATACTGAATAAAATCAATGACCTTAAGGGAAGTGCAAAAAAGTAAGCAATTAATTCATATTGGGGGAAAAACCTTGTAGATTAGACAGTTTAACACGTTGATGGAATATCAAGAGACTCTTAAATACAACATTAGATACTGAATTTCTCAGACTACCTTTCCAAATGACAAAGAAATATGCCATTACCTGGGATAATGGAAGAGGAAGATAATGGTTTTTCCTGTCAAGCTTTACAATTACAAAACACTCAGTTGTCTGTCCCTCCTATCCCTGCCACACCAAAAAAATGACCCAATAAGAATCATATCTAGAGAACAGTGACAGGAAAGTGGTTTAATTTTATTCATAATGCCAAAACTAAACCTTTTAACCTATACTCTGTTATCAGAATAAACAAACTGGAGAGTTAGTTTACTCTGGAAATAAAAAAAAAGAGCAAATAGATTTTGATTACATAGGGAAAAAATGCCTCAATTCATGAAAGCATATCTTGCTAGCAAATTTGTCCAGACGCTTGTTCTGCAAACCAACAAACTCAATGATTTCTCTCAAGGAGACCTATTTTGGCTTTAAATTTTTTTTAGCAAGAGTTGTGCTTAAAGATGAATACCATGACAAGTTTTGTTGTAATCAACAACTCTAGATTTAAAAGAATAGTGAGATAATTGTCAGTATTCAGAGAAGCTTCACTATATGAAAGATCCTTGATCCTGGAACACAAAAGCATTTATCTCTAAAATATACAGCTATTTATTTTAACTGAATAGTGATGATTTCTAACACAGTTTAGCTTTCTTGCCTTGCTTCAGGAATTAAATCAGTACTAGTAACAGTTCTGGGAGAGAGATGATGTGAAAAAAAAAAAAAAAACTTAAAAATTATTAGTAAGGCACAAAGCAGTTTATTTGGATTTTTCAATGCTATATATTTACCATAATTTTGTTCAAGTTTTAAGGAAACATTTAAGAGAACTCACCACATATACTTCTAAAAGACTTAAGCTACATTCTTATGTGTTTCAAGCAACGTAGAACTGCTGTATGTTATATCTCCCCAAAGCCTTTATTAACTACTCATTTGGAACACCAACAGTGAATACAGCAAAGGTAGATCTGCCCGATTTCTTATAACTGCTCTAAAATACGATTGCCATATGGACTTGCATGTGCAAAATTTAATACTAATTTTAAACAGTTAAAATTTTGAACTATGAGTTTAGTTCAAAGTTGCTGAGCAGCTATTTGTTGCTAAACACCTCAAGTATTTTTTTCAATGCTACTTATGCCAGCAGAAAAAGTATCTTTGACAATTAGGGGAAGAAAAGGCACTTTATTCATTTATTGTCAAACAGGTCAGAGAACTGCCATGTGCATGGGCTTAGCTGCCTTGAAGCATGCTGGAGTGAGGAAGATGAGGAATGAGGAAGGAAAAGCCTATGAAGGTAGCAGGCTACAAAGAGCTTAAAATACTTTCTTCATTGCATACATGGCTTATTACAAACATACCCAACTGTTCCAGTGCTCTGCTGACACGCAGTCCTGACCTGTGTGTGGAAGTGCTCTTTGAGCTGCAGACAGGCCTCAGGTGTGTACCACTGAAAACGGGAGAGAACAGCTACTGGGATAAACTGTACAACGTCTACTTTTCAAGAAGTCAAATCAGCAAGGAAAAAATAGGTAAGAAGATTAATTCAAAGAGTTTGTCAAGCACAGGGATACCCTGGCATAAGAAAAGGGATAGCTTGAGTTAGAAGGCAGTAAGGCTTCCCCACAGCTATGTCTGTAAAAACTCCTTTGGACAGTGCCATCATTTAACCATCTTTCTGAGTGTCAGCATCCAAGCACTAGTTTCACTAGACCGTGAAACTTCCACAGTCAAACGTGTTTGCTCATCATTCTGTACAATAGCAAGTACCTTAAGCTATGCCAGTAATCTAAGACACACAATACAAACATAGAAGGGAGCATACTACCAGAAAATTATTATTACTGTGAAGTTTTTTAGATCTCTTGTATCTGTGAAGTATTGTTTTTATTACTAGTTTTTAATTATACATTAGTTAAAAACGAATACAACTTATATGTGCTTAAAATAACAGTGGTGGTTTTCATAAAATTAAAAGCAAAATATATGTCTGAGATCAAGCACGGAAAATAGCGCTAACTCCCTTAAAAGGATCTTTTGAACAACTGAAAAGACAGAATGGTAATTCCTTGTCCTTCTCTGTCCTTAACCCTTCTATTATACTTCAAGTACAAAATTCTTTGAGGATATGAATGATCTTTTCTGTCAATATTTCTACAGTGCCTACAACATTTGATCTACTGTATGACTAAGATTCCTATACAAGCAGAAAATGAAAATTGCCTCAAATTCTTCAACCAAAACCTTCATATAGATTTAATTAGACTTTTTGCATATTTAATATCAGCTATGGTTCTTATTTCCTCTCAGTGTAGGAACTCTTTAAGCATGCAATTATTAATGTTTGGCTGATATAACTAGATATTAAAAGATAACACTATTGTTGTGTTTAGAGTCACGTTCTCTAAAGGTTAAAAAAGAAATAAGGATTATTAAAGATATCAGCATTGAATGGGAACATGAGGCCACATTCACCTTTGAAAGAAATCCTTAAACAATCTATAATTTTAGCAGAAGACAACTATACGTTAAAAAGTATTATCACAAGAGAAAGATATCTCATCGTGGCAGGTGATACACAGTGTGATCAGAGGGATAAAGAATGCTCACCTTGGGAAACTGAGAGATTATTCTGTCCCTACTCACTGGAGGAACCAAATGCATTAGGTTGGACTTCATCCTCCAAATTGAATTAAATTCTACCAGGCAGGAAATATGTAAAGAGAAACATATTATGCAGGAATAATATACAGGGAAAATGTGATTAAAATTTTTTTCTTCCTTTCAGTACAATGGTAGTTCTTTGATTTTATTTGCATTAAAGAAAATCTGTTCTTACGCAAAAGGGACCACTACAGTTGCAGTAACAAACAGTGACTTTCTGAAATTACAGGGCCCCAACTCTAATTCCATGGGAGCACAGAGAATTATTCACTTAATTCAACATAAGTGATTGTACTTTAGCCCTCAAAGGATTTTGCAGTGTTTAATTTAAAAATCTTGCTCATCATTGTTTGAAACGCCTCTGCACTAAGCACATTAATAAGTGCCATGGGATACCAGATTTCATTTGGTCAGAAGAAAGGAAGAAAGATGAAGTTGCCACATTTCTCTGCACAACATCAAACTTTCACCCAATATCAGCTCAGAAAGATGAAATCAGTAGAGAGTCTGACTTGGAAAAAGAATAATGTTCACATGAAAATCACAAATGCCTTTAGATATCCCACTTGAGACATATCAATTTGGTTATGCAATGAAACCTTGTGGGTTGTTGGGGGAGGGGACCCTTAATAGGGTACCAATTTCTTACTGGCATTCAAAAGAATGTTTCTAAGAAGAACATTCATCATGTAGCAAAGCGTAAGGAAGGACTCACCGTGCAGCAGCTGATGCAGCAGGATCCCAGTCACACAAACAGCTCAGCCGCTGCTCCGTGGCCATAGCAACAGGCTTGCAACAGCTCCCTTCCTCCCCTTCTCTTACCCACTGGGAAGGCAGAGTTGGAGTAATTTGACTGTAGGCAGGGCCCTAATTTTAAAAGGCCAAACTGGTTTTAGAGGCCATACTGATTCTTTTCATCGGAAACTGCTCTTTAATAATCCATACGGTCACCTAATACTGCATAATAAAATAGTTCTGTTTTCTTCAAAGATATTTGTGTATATGGCTATAAAGAGCAGGATTAACCCAGCAGATGAGGAACTAGTGGAGTGGGGAACTGTTACAGTGCTAATATTAAGCATAGTAGCAATTATAATAAAAATCCTGAGGGATTTTTCCAGAATTTTAACTTGATTGCATCTCAGCTTTAGAGTCAGGATGTGCATGCCACCAATGAGACATTCTGAACTACATAAATGTCTTTCTAGTCATTACTAACCTTGCTTTCTAATGTACCAAACTCTAAAGACAAGGAATAAAAAAACCACACAGCTCTTTTGTATTGCCTAAGTATTGTTAATCAACTCATTAATTTAGACAGCATTTAGGATGTTGGACTGTAATTTAGGATGCTAAAAGATTTTGCTATTTATTTCATTAGGATTTAGATTTCCAAATTTCAGGATAAAAGAAAGCTCTCACCTTCTAATAGTCATATTTTGGTAATGCTGGAACATCCAGGAGAGAAGCCACTCCATTTCCTGCTGCAGACTAAAAAGGTTAAAGGGCAAATCAATGTGGACAAGTAATTTTAAACAAGTAAGTATATAACAAAACCCCTACAGTTTTACAACCCCATGCTGAGAAAAATGTTCAACAAAATTGCTAGTTCACTACTTAGAGTTAATGTTTTATTCTCTTATGTGAGGAATTGCTTTTAAATCACTTCAGGCACTCATGTGATCTCAACCATACTGAAACACCCACTTCCCCCAGAAGAATCCAGATTTGCAGCTGACAGGTTATTCACCAAAGAAGGTGACATTACAATACTTATTACCATATGCATAGTTCTATTTATCATGCTACTTGTGACCCTATAAAACCAGAGAGATCTAGACTCTTTTTATGGTGTACTCCTCCCCTTTTGGCAAGTTTGAATGATTTTATGGCGATGCTAATATCTTAAATAATAGTTCTGAAAACAACAAAACAACAAAAACCTTGCCAGTTAGCAAGAGTTTCAAATGATAACTTGCTTTCTCCATATTCTCCTAGTTCTAGTTCAGCACATCCTAAGCATGTAAAAATGTCATGTGTACACAGAGTGACTCACTGCTCATCTCCTAGAGCTCTTTCACAAACTAAGCTACCAAAAAAATCGGTTCAACAATCTCAGTGAATCCAAAGTACAGAAGGGACCGAGGCAACCAAACAGTAACATTTTAAAACTGAGAGGCCAACGTCACTTACATGTAGTGTATTTAATCTAAACCTCACACACACATTAATATATCCCAGTCTACAAAGTTAACAAACTAGCCAAACCATTAGAGGAAAAAGATCAATGATTTAAGAAATCCAAAGCTGCTAAAAATACTGAGAAGGATAGTACTGAGATCCAGATTTCTTCTTCTTACAGAGCTGAAGGGGATTCAGTCACTAGGGAGGACTGAGGGGAACATAGTGTCTCCATGGCACCACAACACTCCTTATATCAATGTTGCAGGAACACTACCACCATCAGACTCTGTGAATGGACAAAGGATTTGAGGAAGGCACTCAGAAGCTGTACATAAGTTAACGTCATGACCATGAACCAAAATAAATATTCTAAACTATAGTGAAGGACAAGACAAAACAACCCACAGCAAAACAGCAAGAGCAGAGCTAACACTGAAGGACAAGAGAAGTCTCTGATCTTCTCCTGCCCCTTCTATATTAAGAAAAATCCACGTTCTTCCTATCGAAATAGGGTAAAACATCACAAATATGTAGCTAGACAAAGTCCTTTCTAATTCAGGAAAGTAACTTCTACTTTAAATAATCTGCTCTAAAACATTGCAGAAAAATGAATCCTTTCCAGAAAATACTTTTTAAAGTAGTAATTTTTCTTTTATGGATTTTGAAATCAACAAACCAGAATTTATTCCTGTGTTTTATTTTAATCCGGCTGATCTGAATGCTTTGGCTTTGTAAAATCCAGTTTAAGAACTTTGATTATAATAATTGTTACTCAAATGTAATGAAAAACATCTCAATGACTTCTCTATTTGCAGAGAAGCTGTTCAGTTTTCTTCCTGATGCCTGATCCCATCTGGGAATTCAGAGCACCCTTCAGCTGTGCTAGCAACATTGCAATGATACAATTCACCCTGTGTACCATCCTCTGAGCAACACTCTATTTTTTAGCAGGATCATATTGGAAAACATAGCTGTTTATGAATAAAGTTATGTGAAACTACCTAATGATAATGGAAACCTCTGCTATGCATTCTAGCTGTTTATAGTTGCATTCTGGGGAAGACTAGGAAAGAAAACCTGGTCCAGAGCTACTGAGCTCCCTTCAATCCTTGCACCTCAAGGCACTCACCGGCTGCATCTCTGCCATTAACCCGACCACCATTTTGTTCAATCTGAATTTTGTTCGACTTTGTTCAAAAGAAACTACTTTAAAAACGTGAGGTGAAGAGAGAGCCTCCCTCCCGCTTTAGCAGGGGCGAGATAAAAGGGCCTCCCCGTGACAACCCCATGGCAGCGTTTCCCCCGTTCCCTTACACGCTCCCCTCCCTGAGGGGCCGCACCCACAGCGAGTCCCGCGCTAGCAGCGTCCCGGCCTCCAATTCGCCAACTACGCCGTTGTCTTTCCTCTCTCACAGCAGCCAACGTCAAACGCGGAGCTTACGCTGTCGACGCGGGAGGAGACTCGGCGAGCTTGGCGGCGTAGCTTTTATTCACGGAGCGGGGCGTACGCAAAGAGCGCGTTGCTGAGGCAACCAGAGCACGCGGGCGCGACGGGCGGTGGCGCAGCTGGCAGGGGCTGTGGAGCGGGAACCGGGGACGGCCTGAAGCGGCTTCATGTTGGTGGGACAGTGCGCCTTTGCTGATTTAGTTTTTTTCTTTTGTTTTAAAGAGAGAAGTGCAGTTGTCTAGCAAACGTTTTTAACTTTGCAGCTGGATTTCTTGTTGAGCTTATTGGAGGTTGTATGCTTCTCTCAGCCGAGCCGTTTTCCTCACTGAGGGAAGGGGGAGGTTAGCCATCACCAACTCTTTCCAAAGTTCACAAATTCCGAGGGCAGGTTTATAAACTAGATCCTTTCTAAAATAATGCGTTTTTTGAAAAATGGTATTTTGCTTTAATAGTATTTTGTGCCCCTTCTCTGGTTGGGTACATTGGAGTACTTCACTTTAACACTTTGAAAAACATTCCCTACCTCACCTTGCAATTTTGAACTTTCCCTTTTCTTTTTAACAGTGTAGAGAATTAAACCAGATCAGACAGCTTAGCTGATGACCATGAACTCTTCTTTCTTCCTAATTTTGGAGTATTTTTACTTCCTAGGAAAATTTGAGATGGCACATGCTCGTATCTCAGAAAATCTGCCTCCTGATATAGATCCCACAAAAGCTCCTATTGCGTTTGGAAGGAGGGCCCTTCCTAAACTGAATGAGGAGTTACAGTCTCCTGAGCTGCTGACTCAGCAGCGGGCACTGATGGCGCTCTGTGATCTGGTCCATGACCCAGAAAAAGTCCACCAGGCAATAAAAATAGGTAAGTTATCTGTTGTCTTAAGCTTTGATACAGCGTGAGGTGAAAAACCCACTTTACTCTTGTGAACTTTTTTCCTCACAATATCTTTGATGACACAAAATGACCGTGGAGATTTTTTTTTTTAATCTCTACTTGTTTTACCTTAAAAAAGTAAAAAATATTGTAATCCTGTTATTCATGAACCTTTCATAAAAAAACAAAGCAGTGAATATAAGAATTTCTAATCACATAAAACTACTAAATATATTTTACTTAGGGGAAAATAAAAAGCTTTTAGTTTTCTTAGAGCAGGAAAAAAAGGTAAAAATCCCTTTTTCCGCCCTTCAGATGACATTTTCTACCATGTATGACATTTGACAGTGGTACCTTCATGATTTTTCACGCTTGAGGTACTTGAAATACTATCTCAGATCCTGTAAGAACAGGTAAAAAACTCTGATGAACCTTTTAAGTAATAATTAATAAAGTAATATTTAAATAATGCTTACAAGTTTATTTGCAAAATCCATGAGGGCATCTTTTGCCATTGATTCCTTCATCAATGGATAGCATGGCACATCTAGCTATATAACTTCACCAGAGAGATAAAACATCAGAACTTTTTATGCATAACTCCTTCTCAGAAGTAACTTAGTAATTGTAGAATGAGTCTGCAAAAAACAAAACCAAAACCAAACAACCCTGGAACTTCATGAGAAGTTAAGATACAAGACAATATAAGCAAATTTATTATACTTACCAGGATTACATCTAACCACCGCTAATTTCAAGGTTTTATCCCAGCACTTGGAAGAATCTAAGTTTGGATTTTGGAAAAAAACAAAGAAACACCACCACACAAGCTTAGCTTTGTAATTTTTAGCAGTCTGTTGTGTATCTACAGAGCTCATTATATGACACTGAAAAAGTCCTCCAGTTTGCCACTGCTTTTTTCCCCATTTGCTTCCTTTATATTTTTTTCCTCATAAGAGATACCAATAATCATGTTAAAAATTTATTGTTACTGATTGATTAACAGTAACTGCTGAAGCAGTCCTAGATTGTTGTTTGTTTGAGGTTTTTTTTTTGGTCAGTGCTATGTGTGTATCCACATAATCATTAATGGTTGACCAATTTTACACACACCCCCAGTGTGTTTTTATATACTCCATCCTACACCTAAAGAAATTTTGAAAATTACAGGCATCAATCCTGCATCGTTTTCTAAAAACATCAATAGCTCCACTGACTTAAATTATTTTTAGAGTTATGTCATTTCATAAATATTTGCAAGGTTATGACTTAGCTTTATACAGAAGTCAGCAGCTTGTTTGTAGCATGGCATTTTGGGCAGTAGGCCTTGAATCTTCCCAACTTGAGATACAACAATGAGAGTTTCACCGTCCAAATTCTTATTGTCTGCACTTCAAATTGTGAGATAAAAATGAGTATTGCTATTTTAAATTAATGCTGAAGTTAAGAAATGTTAAAATGAACTATTATATCTTACAGGATTCCTGGATAACCTGAAGACTTTGTTGCTACATTATGACAGCATCGTCCGACAGAAAACAACAGAAATCCTCTACATAATGGCTATGCATAGTGTTGGCAGGTAGGTGTAATGCCAGAGTTCAGTGAATGGCATGAAAAGCAAGAAAGACGTTTTAGTGAGTCATGAGAAAAGAATTTCTAAGTTTTGGCAAGACAGGTGCAATGTAAGAGTATTTAGTTAAGGTTAAGAATCTTGCAAATATGGATGAATTTTATTATGCTTAGTTAAATCTGTCCTGCAATGTTGTTTGTAGGCAAGGGTTGATCCAAAATGGAATCATTTCTACCCTCACTGAGCTCTTGGATGATCCAGTAGATATCTGTCGGAAAAACACACATCAGATTTTTGAGATGATGGCAAGATTACCTGAAGGTAAGGATATTTTCAGTAGTTAAGTATTCAAATAGGCAAAGCAGATAGATTAACTTACCTGATTCCCTATGTAATATCTTTCAGATTTATTTTATTCCATTTTCCTTGAAAATCATATTGTAAAGCAATATCTTTTCTATTTTTGCTTATTTTAGTTTTATTGGTGGAGACAACTATGTTTTCTAGAGCTGCTTTTGCACTTCTGAAAATTTGAAAATTGTGTAATAATAGTGAGAGTGCTTATTCAAAATACAGAGAATGCTTTACATAGATAACAAGTGAAATGCCCTATGTTAACATAACACATCAGTGAATAGTCCTGTCTGTATCAGGGGGCTGATCTTGCTAGATCTGTTTATTTCCTTAGGTCTTATGCAAATTAAGGCTACCTGCTAGGGTACAGGTTGTACAGACAGCATGCTTAAAATTCTATTTCAGAATCTTGCATCAAAAATTCACTTTGTCCTCTCTTTTCAAAATGATGATCAGCTGTTCATCATAGTGAACTAGTTCCACAGAACACAGGGTTTGTAGAAAGTTTTTCTGGTGTTAGGAGGTACAAATCTTGTGAAATTTGGTTTATGCCTTCCCTGCTCCTCGTGAGTCCTGATGTAGGAGGAGACAAATGATCAAGTAAGGGCACCATCCATTGCACTGTGTATTTCACAGATTAACACGTCTTTGGCCTCACTTGCAGAGCACTGTTTCTTAAAGGTAAGTTTTTGACATTGCTTTCAGGTGGTGAATGTAGAGAAAACCAAAAACCTGGGGGTGATGCAAGGAACAATGAAGAAGTTTGCTTTTTCTGATATTTTATTCAAATATTGTTTGCCCTTTGGTAAAATTGTTAAATGGACTTGGTAAGATATGCAGTTAAAAATATGATAAATTACCTAACACCTAACTCCAGATGTCAAATTGAGCAATTCATCCTACACTCCCTGCGGACCAGGGGAGTATAATCCCCCTGGGGATACCAGGGGAGGGAAATCAGTACATCCAGGGGCAAAGAGTCTGACATGGCCTAGGTGCTTTGTTTAGGATGAGATGAGTTCTGCTCTGATGGTGTCCATTTATTTCTAGTGAGATAAACAGAAGCTGGCTTGATTACGTCAGAGTTGAGCATGTAGCTTTTAAATGCTTCAGTCAGAACAGGGTAATCCAAGCTGGGAATTTGATTTGCCAGAAGAATAACTTGTACTGTTCACATACTTGCTTTATTATCTGTATCTATAGTTTTCTAAATCATTTATACACTAAGGAAATTTATGCTGATGTGTTGCTTTTATTTCCAGATTCTATGATTATAATTTCAATAGTTTTATAATCTGAACTTTAGTTGTAAACTTTACTCGTCCAGTGGATGAAAATTATAATTTAAAAATTATAATTTCAGTAGATAGAAATTATTAATTAAAAAGCCATACTATTTAAATTCACAGGTAAGTGTCTTATCTGAGGAACTCTCTTGTATTACTGGTGCTTAAAACAGAATTAAGTGAACGCTTAAATACTTGCTAAGTGAGTGTACATGAATTCTGAATATATAAAGACTTATTTTTAAATGCATGCAAGCCTTTTTAAAGGCCTAACTAATTTAATCTGTATGAAGGATATTAATATGGTGGGCTAAAACTAGCTGTTTTACATATTTTCAAATCAAATGAGAAGGGACTTGGCTTAAGTAATTTTGACCTGTCTGACTGCCTTTGAAGAATTTTGTCTCTTGCCTGTGTAGACAGTACGAACCATCCTACAAGTATGATGTGGGTGATAATAGAATCTTATGGGAGAAGCAAACTTAACAGAAGTAAAGAAATGTCACTAAATTTTTTCAGATCACTATTAATCATTAACCATTAGTCCCTGCTGGTTAAGGGAGCCTTCTTAGTCCTTTTGGAACTGCATAATTGACTGCATAATTGCGCCTTGCTGTTCAGTCTCTGCTGTACTGAACTCCTATCATTAACCTTCAGAGGTGGCTAGATCTCTAGCAGACTAATAAAGGAGTTTACGACTTGTCTCCTTTTGCTGATGCAGTTTTCAGGTGTGTGCATGATGCACACCTTAAGTTGACTGAAAAGGTTTTAGTTTAAACAAGGCTTGGTGGGCTGTTAAAATGGTACATACCATTTTAGATGTGGATCTTTGATTTACAGATGTAAACTCCATTTAAAGTTACATATAAACACCTGCCTGCTTTTAGGTTCTATCTCCCAGAATTCAGAGCATTTACTGAGTAGGTTGGAAGTTTACCTACATAAGCTGAAAACTTTCACTGGGGGATGAATAAAAGTTCTAGGGGGACAAAAGCAACTTTAAAAAAACCCCACAAAACAATCCTTAGATGAAGTGAGGCCTTTCTTCCCCTTTCCCCCCCACAGTGTTTACAGTTAGATACTTTCTAAAAAGCAGGGTCTAAACCCAAGGATTATATAGATATAGAAATATATAAAGATATAGAAAGCATTTTATTAGAACTATTGAGACACTTAGTATGGGAGTAAGCAACATTAGCTCTTGGTGGTGCTAAAACATAAAACGTTGCTTATTAAGAATTACGCATAAATCAAAATACATTCCCCAAAACCAGAGGATATATAATGGTACACCATACTGTCACTCAGGTCTAGTCCCATTGTGACATCTGAAAATATCATCTTAGGTCAGGAACCCATCAGGAACCACTGATGGGAACTGTCACAACTGTAAAACCAGTTTGGTGATAATTGAGAAAGTTGAGATTATGCTATACAACGAGCAATCAAGTTCCTGCTGGAGTGGCAGGATTACCCAACCCCTGCTGAACTGAGAATTCAGCAAAAGCTGAGAACCAGCTGAAGCAGTGTCTCTCCTCAAAACCTTGCCTTTGATTGAAGGCAAAGGATTCACAGCATCTCTGAAGAGAACAGGAGCTTCTGCCACACAAAGACCAGCTTCCAAATCATGTTACCATCCCAGCCCAGTGAAAGTTGCCTATATTTACAAGAAACGCTACAATTCTCTGAGTGGTGGTTGCTTTTCAGTGAGGCGTCTCTAAAGCTAAGACTGATACCTGGTCCTTCATTTTAACTCACTCACTTCAGGAACTGGTGACAGATAAGAATCAGTTTTTTCCAAACCAAATAACATCAGACCCATTCCCTGAAACAAGTCTCAGAGTTTTGTCTCCAAAAAGCAGAAAAAGGCAATTAGTGGAAATACAGAGCATTTAGATAATTTTAAAATTAGTTACTTGGTAAACTCTGTGCATCAGTGCCTTCCCTGCAATTTCCTTTTAAATGTAAATAAGGAGAGTTACTTTATTAGAAACCTGATATTTATGTCTCTTTTGAATAATTTTTCCTGTTCATTAATTCTCAGCATGTAGTGCAATCCTAATGTAGTGATCGTGCTCTCTCTATATGTAGGCCAACTTTTTTCCCCCCTATTTCCACCCCCCTTCAAAAATGAATGTAGAGGAACTGTTTATATCTGTGAAGCAAGCAGAATTTAATCTCTGTCTTCTGATCCTAGATTAGATTTCTCAGAGAACATGATACATCTAGCAGTCTCTTTATAGCTTGAGTCATACCTTTTTAGGTGAAATTATCTTCAAAAGCTTCGTTTATTTAGCTATGAAGTGATGCTAGATTTTGACTGTTTTCTCTGTCAATGTTTGTGCTATCAGAAGATTTGTTAAGGATAGAAGTCCTTGACTAGATTAAGTTAGTCTTGCATAGTTTTCTACAGACCAAATTTTCACATGACATCCTTTGACAGTTTGGGGGCATGGGACTAGATAGAATCATAGAATAGTTCGGGTTGGAAGCAACCTTAAGGATCATCTAGTTAAAACCCCCTTGCTATGGACAGGGCTCCCTTCCACTAGACCAGGTTGCTCAAAGCCCTATCCAGCCTGGTCTAAACCTGCTATCCTCAGCCTGACAAGTATGTATAGTATATAAGAAGCTGAGCTAGCATGTTGCCTGTGATATTATCTCCGAGTAATTATTCTTGGAAAAAGGTGTTTGTCTGAGCCCTATATTCTTTATATTTAGACAAAAATATAAAAAAATATACTTCTGTATTTAAGGGTTGGAAATAACTCCTCAAGCAGAATTGTGTTGCTGTAGAGTAGACTCACATGCAGATAGTTACTTAGAAGAAAAACAAAAAGGTGCTAAAAGTGTTTTCTTTGCCATGAGACAACTTGGGGAAGCATCAGGGAGAGCAGCAAATGTTTTCCAATAGGTAGTAAGAGTCACAATGTAATTAATTTGGCATATTACAGATACAGAAATAGTCTCTGCCTGATAATTTAGCCTTCTTCAGCTAGCCAAGAAATGGTCTTCCTCTTTGCATTTACTTCTATACCACCCAGATAATGAGATAGGATGTACTTTGTATCAGCTGAAAGAAGTTACCCACTATTCCATTCCACAGCTAAGACTTAGGAGGTTTTCTAGAGCTCAGGTAATAAAGTAATATGTTCCATACTAGAAAAAGGAACATGAGCTGTACAACATGCATTTGGCCTGAAGTGAACTTGCTTTCTTCACTGTGAAGTGGTCAGTGACTCCAATTAGCTCTATACCAGGCCACCTGCTTTTTCTCCAAATAAGGGTAGTTTAGGAAAATGTGGGGGTTTTTTTAGCAAATCCACTATTTTTGATTCCTAAATTTAAGGACATATACCAGATCCAGACATTGGAAAAGTTAATAGCAGAACTTTCATTCTTTGTGAAAAGAATTTATTGACACACAATACTTAGTGTTAAAAAATGATAAATTACCTGGGCAACAACAACTGCAAAAATAGTTCCAAGAGGAAAAAAATCTTTCACTAGATTATGATTAATACTGGAAAAGTATAATAATTCTTACCCATTATCTATAGTGTCTTTTATGGGTACTTAATCCTTTTAGGCAAAGGCTGAGATCAATTGGATGGGCCAATAGATTTTTAAGCTTGCCAGAACACCTATTTGGGAAGAGTCCAAGAAAGAATATTTCTCCTACTGTGGGTATTTCAAACTGACCCCCAGTCTCCACACTGTTAAACCCTTGGACAATCAGAACTGCTGAGATCTATGGGTAAGGACCATTTAAGGATACCTCTTTCCCTTTGAAATTTGTTTTGCTGTATGAAGTGCAAGTGATAAAAGGACAGATGGCATCCTTATTGCAGCAGATGGAACATCTCTTCTGTGAATGTCATTGTTGCCCAGGAGAAGTGAAATCCCAGATGTATTAATGCAGTTCTTTCAGGTGGCAGTGTACTGCACCACTGATAAACCTGAGAACTGAGAGAATAGATGCAAATTTAATTGCATGATTTATCCAGGTAGATGACTAAGAGTCAAGGGAGTTCACGTCAGTACCTGTGTTTGGCCCAAATTTTTTAGGTTTATTTTTCCTGTGCCTCAGTTTTCCTATACAATCAGAAAACAGAATTATTTTACTTCTGTGTAAAGCAATTTATTTTAGCATCTTGAATTCTTCAAATAGAAAATGGAGTAACAATGATTTACTCAGAATACTAAGATCAAAACCATCATCAGAATTAAATGATTAGAGTTAATAGCAAGGAATTGCTATTCAGAGAACTTGATTATGTGAATTGATTATTTAAACTTAATTATTTACTGCTTTATTCCTCTCCATGCCTAGGCTCTTAAGCTAAGTAGAAACACACAGCAGCACTTCAATTTCTTTTCCCCTTCGCAAGACAGCCTTCATTCAATGAGAAATGCAACTGACTCCTTTTCTTTAGAAATACTCTTAGGCCCTTGTTAAAAGTTCTGCACTTCTGTTGTAGATTGCTTGGGATACTTGTGTTGGAAGAAGACTTCTTAGTTGAATTAGAGTTTTTTTTAGATATAAAACATTTCTTTCCCTCCTCATAACTGAATATGCTTTAGTTTTAGTTTTTCTATCCAGCTTTCTTACCTAGATGCTATGCTCTAATGAACACTGGTGTTTTCTTGTCCCTTCATTCACTAGTCTGGAATGGCCAGAGTACCATGAAAGCTAGAGGTGAAGGTGGTCTAATAGCCCACTCACTGGAAAAGGAAACTCTAGCTCATTTTATACCTTTTTCACAATTCAAACAGCTAATAATAGGATATTACACTATAGAAAGCAATTCAGACTAGAAATACTGTGCAGTATCTCAAGTAAATGATAACATACTAACAGTAAACAAAGTTCAGAGGATCCCATACTAACTCTAAAGACTGTACTAGCAATTACTATATAGAGCTTTTAGTAAACTCACCAAGTCAAGCAGCTGGACTGCAAATTTCACAAGCAGGCAATAGTATCTCATCATTACAAGTAACACCTAAAGACTCTCTGTGTGGCATGATAAACCTTTTATACCTTCAAGCCGCAGCCTCATTGGCTCTTTTGCTTCTATTTTTCAGGTGTAACAGTTCATAGGAAATACTTAAAGGGGCCCTGTGTCTTCAGTACAGGGATAAAATACCTCATTCAAAATTAGACAGATTTTTTCCCCATTAGCAATTATGTCTGGTCTGAAGAGTTTTGAAAGTCTTAACCCATGACTTGAGCCTCAGAGAATATATTTGGTTATGGTTTCATTCTCTAGCAATGTTGAAAATTATTATTGCTTGAACCACTGCCTTCAAGTGTATTTATTGTCGTTCCCTTACCAGTCCCAGCTCATTAGTAGCTCAAGTCTCCAGGTCACTTAGAAAAATCCTAACTTGAATTTAGATGTCCTCAAATAGGTCAAAAGAAGGATTCTTAAACATAAGGTAAGAAGGATTAGGACTTCTTGATGCATTTCTTAGGAATGCTGAGAAGCAAATAAAGCAATGAAACTATCCAAGCACTATCAAGTATTTTCAGCTGGTCTCATAAATGGTTAATGAGGTGAAGGGTTCTAAGTCAAATTCTGTTTAAACTCCAGGGATATTATTTATCTAGCATCCTCTAACAAGTTGGTTTTATGAGTTTATACTGTTTGTACATGAGTTGCACCTTTTCTTAATCTACATCCAGACTTTTAAAGATTTCCATTGGAGGATGTTCTGGAAGAATGTTGTAGTCTGAATGGATGGAATCTTCAAGAAAACTTCAATGAAAAAACATCAATAAGTCTTATGCTGATAGATCACCTTATATAATCACTTAAAAAAATTTAGATTTTTCTTAAAGCCTGATTTTTCACAAGCATGAGCTAGAGAGAATTTCACATTGATCTTGGAGACTTGCCGAGAGCCCAGTAGCACAAAAATGTGAACATATTTTTCAAGGTGTTTTTCTTTTTCTTTAGATATATGTTTAGGGGACCAACTTCAGGCAGTATTCAAAAAGTTATATAGGTTCTTATACCTAGATATGTATTTCTAAGCATAGATAACTGCGCAAAGTACCTGCTTGTGTAAGACAACATGCAGGTAGGCTTCTTATGGATCTTGCAATATTATGGCAGTTTCTCTCCTGATATTTCCTATAGATCTTGATCTATAACTTATTTCCTAAAATTGTTACTAACCTTCTCCCCCCAAAACATAACAATGCCATGCATTCAGACTTTGTAGAAATATTACATGGTAACACATCCCTTAAATCTTACTGAGTTGCTCAAATGTAATTGCTTAAGATTGAAATTGCTGAATGTTGGTGAATAAACTGAGGGAAAAGATCTGGAGCAAATATACAAAACTCATCAGTCTCCCACAAAGGAAAAAAAACATTCTCCAATTTAGTAGCACTAATTAATGAACACACTATAGACACGTTCAGTATCAGTTGAATTATTTATTTTTTGAAGTGGACAATTTAAATGTTGATGTTATTAACCATTTTGTTTTAAATTTTTTAGAGCCCTTGGCTGAAATTTCTTGCACTAATCATAGTATGTGGGGGAACAAAAGTAGAAGGTTATTTTCCAGTGTGCATGTGTGTCTGTGTCTCTGTGTATGTATGTGCTTTACAATTATCAAACATATATTTACACACCAACTTTACACTGAAGTCTTTCAGAAGTCTTTTCTATGGCAGGGGAAAGAATCAACTGACCAAAGACTTAGGTCTGTGTGATCCATTTGAGATTTTCCAGTATAGTCCCACAGAGCTTCTTATGCATTCAAACTTTTGCCGGAATGTTACTTCATCCAGTAGTGTTTCTTTACGAGATGAAAACCTGGAGTTGAGGAATGCATCTCTTCAGTTTCCTTAAATTCACTAAACTGTAAATAATTTAAATTATTAAATTGAAATATCAAGACATTTAGTTATTGTTCATATCGCTCATCTTTAACCTTCTAATAATACATCACATTTTTAAAATAATTAGAAAAACAACAAAAAAAGACTTTGGAGGCTATATACTACACAATCGCCATGGCTCCTGCTTCTTGGGAAATCTGTTACAATATTACAATTCCCAGAATGTATTTGGAGCAGTGGAACAGAATTGTCCGTTGGCAACTTTCACATTCAGCAATCCAGACACTACAACATTGATTTAAAAAATTGCCTTGTGTGTTATTTTTTTAATCTGTATTAAAAAAGGAACACTAACCTACTTTTAAATATAGTTTTTATTTTTTTGTGAAACACCACAAGATTTGGCAAAAAAAGATGTAAAAGAAGATTGTTTTGATGTATAAAACTCCTTACCAGTAGAAGAAACACTGACCTTAATTTGGCCTATTCATAGATTCATTTCATGTAGTTTTGCTGCATATTTGAAGCCTTAAAGACCAAAAAGAGCTGCTAATCAGTTTGGAAATCACAGAACAGTTGCGCACCAATAATTCCTTTAACAGGCAAGGTGTCCATGATAAACAGTAAAGTAAAGCAGAAGTGTGTACATAGTATATGCTGTGAGTCATGTGCATATGCATACATGATGTATGTGTATATACTGTTTGGCTGTGTGTACCAATATTGTGGGTCCATGCCCATTCTCTACGAATTTTAGTAGTATTTTGCATAAACTCTCCTGTTCTGTAGCTTCTGGTTTGAACTAGATTTTCTCCCCAACACAACCATTCTGCTCCACACCCTGCAAACAAGTTCATCTGTCAATCACTATCTTTATATCTTCATGTCAGTAAAATTTTAGGACAACTGGACGAATTATTTGTTACACAGAACATGATAACACTCCCACTGTAGGAAATGGAATGAAACAAATGGAATAAAAGTGCAGTGACTGTGGTGAAAACATCTCCACAGAGTTACGCTTCAATCTCTTTTATTGTTTTTGTTTGGGGTTTTTGAGTTGTTGGGTTCTTTTTTCACTGGGGGTGTGTGTGGTTTTTTGGAGAGGAGGCTTTCACTCTCCAGAACGTGTATTTGTGAAAAGTGATGTAGCAGGTTAAGGGGGCATAAGAGGAACTGTGTACATACAGCAGATTTCCCCTTTTCTCTCCTTGGGCTACTAAGCATTGCCCCATTTTTGTTCCACCAGAAGTGGAAGTGGTTAGCCCCTTTCTTATCACTTCAGGAAAACAGATAAAGCCCAAGTATTCTTAGCAGAGACCAATATATTTGAGATTGTTCTGAATGATGACATCTGTCACTGCGTCAAAGACAAATTGGATGTTACTGGTATCAGTGGCGCAGGTAAAGTGTGAGTAGATCTCCTTGGTCTCCTTGTTGCGATTCAAGTCCTCAAACTGGCGTTGAATGTAGACAGCTGCCTCCTCGTAAGTGTTTTGGCCTTTGTATTCAGGAAAGCAGACTGTTAACGGGATGCGTCGGATTTTTTCTGCCAGCAGATCTTTCTTATTCAAAAAAAGGATGAGGGAAGTGTTGATAAACCAATTGTTGTTGCAGATGGAATCAAAGAGACGCAAACTTTCTGCCATTCGACTCTGTAGGAGAGGAAACAACAAGTGTCAACAATATTGTTTCAGGATAACTGTGAAAAGTATACAAAATGTGTTATGTCTATTATTGAGCAAAATCTGCTTTTAGAAACAACTTTTGTTTTATTTGGTGACTGTCCATCTTAGATGACCATGAAATTTAAGGGATCTAAATTCACTTGTTTTAATACAGTTCACCATGGACTACCTCTGCCTTTATTTTTTTAAAAATATTTGGCAATTATGGAGTAAAGTCTAAACCAGAAGATTTAGAAACAATAGGTGTAACTTGGGAAAATATATTTGTGTTCAAACTTAGGTTAGCACTACAAACAAATTCTTTAAATAAAAGGGAGGAGTAATTTCTAAGGATTTCACATTACATTCTGCTGTTAATTTTTTTTGAAAAGATGGAACTACTACAGCACAATTGTAACATTGCATCATCAGATGTGTAGTTTAGCACACTGTACCTTCTCTGAATATTTTCCTTACCTTCTCCCTGTTGTATAATGGCAAGCTTGGAAGAATACACAAGAGCCACGTTCTACTGTGGTGGGACAACTTGTGTATTTATTGCTGAAAGCTAGACATGTTTAACAACTTTCTGTCTGCTGCCCTGACTAGGAAAACTCCATTTATGAAAAATTTAGGATAATTACCACAATTACATAATTGTAAATAACAATCCTATGGTGCCATAAACTGAAAGTGGAAAGGACCGTTAGAAATCAATAACTTTCTGGAATTTCCCTCGTGCTGCCGCCGCGACACAGGCTCTGATGATGCAGGTGGAGCTGTCCATGGTACCGAACTCTTGGAAGGCTGAGTTTATTGCAGGAAAGTAGAGATTCTGAAGATTTTAAAGGCTTTGAGACAGAGGCAATATGGGCTGAAAATTAAATTTCTTGAGGTGATGTCAGTTTAATTTTTTTTTTTCACTAGAAGAGTCTTTTAGCTGTGTACTAGTTATTCTCTTCTTGAAAATTAACATCAACTAATTTTTCAACTTGGTAATAATGCTTTTGTGACCTCTTTGAATCAGTTTCATGTCAGATTCCAAAGTCTGAGTTATATTCTTTCATCACTGTCATCTAATCCTCTTCAGGCACCCCAAAACAATTTTTGAGCATCTTAAAAATCTCAGAAAACTGTAAGCCATATCTCCTTCTTGTAGACCTGATCCAATGCATAGCTTTCAAAATCATTTCAAGTAGGTAAACCAATGTGATGTTAATCACAGCATGAAATTCAGTATTCCTACTCACATGTCCAGATACATTGATTTTCTACAGGAAACCTTTCTGTAAAGCTTTTAGCTCTTATCCAAATGACACGCCTACAGTTAATATTTAACCTACAGCTGAAATATTAGCTATAGTTTCTTCTCACTTGGTTTTGCTTAGGCTTTATACTGATGAAAACATTGTTGTGAGGAATCATGGTTTATTCCCGTTTTATCTTCAACAGTCCTTCCAGCTGTTTTGAGATAACACCAAGATTTATTGCACCCTGGATGCAAAGCATCCTTGTCCATAAGCTATGTAAAGTCTGCTTGCTGATAAACCATGGACAAAATATGAAGAAAGCTTTTCACATACAGCAATACAGATGATCATCTTAATTTTCTTAAAAACAATACACAAGTTTAATATCTATAGAATTTTTTCCATGTTAAGTTTCCGTAAAGAGATGCATATATTCAGATGATTATTCTTTAAACTGATCTCTACAAAAGCTGTACAAAACCCGTTCATATTGCTGTTTCATATATTTGTGGAGTCCATTTTTTTTTAACTCAATGTATCTTTCATCATTTTTTCCTTCAGACAAAGTGAGTTTGCGATACTGTCCTGCTAAATTGAGAAAATAAATCCTGCTCTGTTTAGAGAATCTCTTACTTTCAGTATCACAGAATCACAGAATCTGGTTGGAAGGGACCATATAATGAGATTGCTTAAGATTTAATATGATTTCTTCAGTTCAGTACATATAGCAAATTTAATTAAGATTAGGTATTATTGATCAGCACAGGGCATGAGGTAAGGCAGGAGTATTGTGTGTATTCTCATCATTAATGATGTATCAGGATACAGTTCCAAATCATCCCAGTCTGTCGTCTTTGGTCTCACGTTGTATCACAGTCACATAGTGGATAGCTTCATAATATGTACAGATCATGAATTCAGTGACTGCAGAGGAAGAACAATTTTCTGTTTGTTAACTTTTTATATAGTGGCATGCCTTGCCATCTGAAAATAAGATCAGTTGATTTGATAATCTTTTATTTAAACAGGAAAAAAATAATACCAAAAATGTCTGTTAAAACTCCTGGAGATTACTGATACCTGATTTCCCAGTGCTTCAAAAAGGTATAATGAATCCATTTATACTTACATTTTTTCAAAGCAGCATAGTTGAAGAAAACCTAGAATCAGCTCAAGCTGAACAGTTTTACTATGGTGAAAAGTATTTTGGATTGGAGAAATTTTTAGTTTTCCTGTCTGGAAAGTGGAAGTGAGAGGATGATTTTGGTTTTTAGTGGGAGTAAGAGTATTTTGGGCCTAATTCTCCTGAAATTTGCATCAGTTGTGTCTAGTGCATGTCCCTTGACTTCACTCCATATTTTAACTGGTGAGATGAAGGGAGAAGAATCATTCACTATTTATTACATGAAAAGTAATATGAAAATAGAATGTATTTAAAATTTACTTTTTATTTGGTTTTATTAGAGAATAAAAATATATTTTATTGTTATTACTTCAAAGGAAATCTGCAACAGTACTGATCATTGTTGTTACAGTAAAAGAGTATCCTGAAAAAATTACCCCTTAAAAATGCATAGTTGCTGAAATATGAGGAAACTGTTTTACCTAACATTTTCAAATTATCTCTTTTACTTTTCTCATTTTATTTGTGTTGTTATTCCCTTTCATTTGCTATGGATCAATTTGTCCAGAATCTGTGTTCTCAGAGTTCCACAAAGACATTGATTTAGTTATTTTACTGAGTAATTCTATGTTTACAAATTATAAGCACAGACCTTTGTCAGTTTCTGGTGATTTCAAAAGCACCAGGACTCACCATGATAGCTGGCAATGCCACAGCACCAGTATGTAGCCACGTTGATATCTGATTTATAAGCCTCTTAAGGCATACTGAAACATAAGCAAAATTACATAGTCCCTATATTTGGCGGGTTTTGTTTACTTCTTCCTTTGTAAAGGTGGGTTCATGTTTGAGCCTACTTTATATATGGACAGATTTATAGGTGTAAAAACATGGCTTTAAAAATCTGTTTGAGGGTTTATTTTTTATTTTCACAATGCAAATCCTGACACAACAGATAATCCCCTAAAAACATCATAGGTCTGTTTCCACATAATCATTCTCTTCTTTCCATCCATGAATTTGTAACTGATAATAAAACCATGCAAGAAGTTTTTAGCTCAGTTGAAATGAGTTTTCTACTAATTGTGTGGGAAAAAAAGTATTTTAGAGCTAATATAGGTGTTTGGCCAACACTCAGAACATTCATGCGAACAGGATATTGCATTTTAAGCAGTTTGTGTTTATTACTGTATTTTGTAGTGAATCATAATAGTGTCCCTCTACTACCAAATACTCAGCTGGAGTCTGTAGTTCAAGGACAAAATCAGAGAGTTAAACCGTTCCATTAATTTTGAAATGGACCTAACATATACAAGAGGACCAACAGTTTTAAATTAATGAAAACTTGGTGATCTCTTACATGATGTAAAGAATTAGTAAACTGTTGTAGCTGACAACTAAAAAATTTGGTCTTCAATGTAATATCATTATTATAATATTGGTGGGTATTCAGAAGTCATAAATATCTTAACTAAACTAAATAGAATTTCTTTTAGATAAAATGCAAATATATTAATCAGGAATCATTTCCAACAAAGATGCAGGCTATATTACACCATTGCAAGACTATGGTTGCATGGTATAAATGTGTGATATACCCCAAAAATCCATTCATAAATTTACCTATAATAGTAAAAGTCGGAAAATGTATCACTGGACAGTGAGGAAACTTATCAGAAAGGAAAATTCAAGTCTTCAAATAACAGTAAGATGTTACCTATATAATTGTGAAAACGTTAGGCAAAGAGAAACAGGAAGCACAAACTTCCATATGTTTCTCCATAGAAGAGAAATCTAATTGAAGTTATTCCGAATTATTTTTTTTACCTGTTAACATGGAGACATGAAACACATAATGCTCAATCTCACTTTCTCTGTGGAATTAAGTGACAAAAGTGAATTCAAACCTAAGAGAAAACAGTATAGATGGCAAGACAAGGCCTTTATAAATTTCAAGTGTAGGGTTATGATTTGTGCAGTGCATCAAACAGCAATACATAACAAGGCTCTCAGGTTTTTATACCCAGATGACATCTTACTATATCTGGAAGTCTTAAATAAGAAGCGATATTTCCACAATTCTAAGATGAAGGCTGACGCTGAAATGCAGCCTATAGATAGGTGATATATCCACTCATGTACTCCTATCCTAAGACAACAGGCTCATTTCTGGTTTTGTCAATATTGTAAAATTACTGTACACGTTATAAGAGAAGTGAACCTGAGAGGATAATGGGTTATTATAATAATAATTAAAAACCAATAAATTATTTACAACTCCCAAAAGAGTTATAAAAATTTTCTATTAACATGGAGGAAAAATAAAGGTAGGAAAGGGCATTCTGCTCTGCAGTGTCTTTTCCAGTTCAGGAATCCTAAGGGGGTAGCTAGCCAGGTGGTTAGAAAAAATGTGCTGCTGTAATTTCATAATTATACACAAGCTGGGGTATAAGCAAGATAATGCCAGTGCCTTATCCAGGTGGCTTTGTTGGGGGCTAATTGTGAATACTTCTCTGAGCATGAGAACAAGGAATTGGTTGCTTAAGGGAAAGAACATGGTAAGGAACAGATGGCTGCTTCTGTTCTTCCAATAATTTGCAAACATACAAACATCCCTGGTCATCCTCTGGAACAGTAGAGGTGTGCTTGGCAGCAGAGTTCCAGAACAGCTAGGAGTTTCCAAAAGGGAAGACCCCATTATCCACATAGCAAGTAATTTGAAAAAGCACTTGGTAAACAGACCCAAATTGGAATGTAGTATCTCCTCACAGCTTTCACAGTAAAGCTTTCTGGTTGTGGTTGGGAGAGAGCTTTGAACTTAAAAATGACAAATTATGATGAGAGAAGCCATCACAAATAAGGAAATTAACAGCCATTTTTACTAAATACCTAAAAACTTTATCTTTGAATCTTTATTTCTCTTTTATCAGTATTTTAAAACTGATAGGCATTTGGGGATTGTGAAAACCTCGACTAAACTAAATAAAATGTATCTTGTGTAAACCATAAACAATGGTGACTACAATTGGTGCAAGGATGGTAATGTTTGCTTTCCAGAAAAGCTGGAAAATCTTTAAATGTCAGTAAATCTTGGAAGAACCAGTGGAAGTTGTTGCTATTTTCCTGTTGAGGCTTTCCCTTGCATCAGCGGCTGGCATTTACAATATGCTGGTACCTATGAACTATTTCATAAAACAGCACAAATCTTTCCATGTCAAATGAGTTGTTTAGACATCCACAGCTTAAGATCTTCTAAAGAAAGCAGGTGAAGCTAAAGTATTTGAAGAAGAAGTAGTACAGTAAAAAGGTAATTGCATCTGTTGGATGTAAACATTGGTTTTTCCTTAAGGGTACTATACAAAATAATTGAATATGTTCTGAAGTAATGACAGTCTACAAAATAAATTGAAGGAAATACCATTTCCCAAGACAGTCATAGTCAAAGCAATTCAGGAATTCAAACTATGTTTGGATAAATGTAAAATGGAAGGCAGAGAGAAAGCAGAAGAATTTTGTAGAAAAAAATAGATTATGCAGAAAGCAAGAGATAGCCTGGATAAATACAGAGATATTATTTTCTTGTAAAATATCCTAGATTGAGTGCTAATGGAAATGTCCTTCCCATCTATCAGTTAGTCCTTCCTGTTTGAGTGCTGGACGAGAAAGACTTGATTTAAAAAAAAAAAAAGAAAAAGAAAACCACTATTATATGATTCACCTTGTGTTCAAAGAAAGAAGACTCCTACAAGAATGCATAGGCTCAGGTGGCTGTGGGTCTAGACAGGGAAAGATGATGATAATTTCATGAGTTACAAAAAATAATTGCTTTCATCTAAAAATATAAAAGAAACTAACTGTCTGTTGGAGAAAAGTAAATAGCCTTAATCCAGTTCACTCTATATATCCCTAAAATAAAGAAATTAAGAACCTCACTGAGGTAGGATTAAACTGGGGTAACATGCTTTACCTGTATTATCATGTATATAACTATTTCTAGCTGTGGCATCTCCCAGAAGTGATACAGTAGCCAATATGGATTTGAGACTAGACAGAATTGCTTTGCATTTCCAAACCCTTCCTTAGCAGCTTACCTTATTTTACAAGCAAACTTGTTATCCCATCACCAAAGCAATATGTTCCATTAATGTAAAATCACTGCATAAATTCCTGATCAGTTACATGGTAAATAAAATGGGAAGGAGATCAAGATAACTAGAAGCAGCTATGTCAATATAGCACCTATCATATGGATATATACATGCACACACCATCTATATCTGTCCTTCCTACCAAAATTCCTTTGTGTCCTGTAAGAGGAATGTGAAGTGCAGAAATCTAGCACAGTATGTTATGTATATACATATACTTTATGCCACCACAATAAGGGGAAACTGAAAGGGATGAGAAAAGGTTTTATATTAGAGGAACCTTGAATGTTTACAATTAAAAGAGCACTTAGAAGACTGAGTAACATGGATATTATGAAGTGGAGCCCTGAAGAAATCTTGTGTGATTTTGTATAGGAAGATATGTATTTATATATACATATATAAAGGGCAAAAAAAATGTATTAAGCATGAAACAAACTTGTTCCAGGTTATTTTTAGCAGATTCATCCTTATATCAGGAGAAAAAATTATTCTAGCAAACAAAATTTATAAACTACCAACTTAATTCCTCATTATTTTGAAGATAATATGACTTAATTGTTTACACTTACAGTTTGTACATAAAAATGTAGAACAGGTAGAGGAGGCAGTAAATATTTGACACTTCTTTTTCAGAGAAGAATGGGAAAATAAACCTGACAAAGCAGTACTACAGCATATTGTCTCCCTTGGTGGTTTCCTGAGGAGTATTACTACTGTCTTTAGAGAAAATTCTGCAGACAATAACTGAATTTGGCAGTATGAATGAGAAATAAATGAGAATTACATGGGGACCCATAGTCTTGGCTATTGTATAGGTTGACAATGAAAACATAATGAATATTTTATCACGTATGATCCCTGTGACTGGAAAAGAATTGTAGTGTTTCTAAGACTTACTGTGGACTAGACTAGACAAAGCAGATTTCATTGGGGGTATTACTTTAACAGTCCTAAGTGTTTGTCTTTGAAAATTGATCCCTGAAACCTTTTAGGTTTACACTGAAGCAGCAAGTCGTGTCTGTAGGAATACAGGATAAGTTAAACATTGTGTGAAATAGTTGTCAATAGTAGTAGTTGGGTGCCAATGACAGACTGCGACAAACCACTCTTTAACAGAAACATAGAATCATAGAATGGTTTGGGTTGGAAGGGACCTTAAAGATCATCAAGTTCCAACCCCCCATCGAGTTCCACCTCCCCACTAGAGCAGGTTAATACTATCTATCAAAACTGTTTTATGTTCCTAGATCAGGAACAATACAGATTTTTAATCGTAGTAAGTACAGTCTGATACCAAGCTATGATTATACAAAGGAGGGTGCCTGATCTGAGAAAGATGTTTGATTAAATTTCCTGACAGGACGATTAGATTTTGAGCCAGGGTATTTCCAAGCAAAGGAACAGGACAACAAGTAGTTCTGCTAGGACTTATAAACTAAAAGGAATCTAAAGAAAAGATATATAGCAAACTCTTGGAAAAACAGAGCGAAAGGTTACTGAGTTCAAGGATCAGAAAGAGTGAAGCACTTGATCATTTAATAGAAATGCTGGAAGATCCAGGTAAAGGCTGGTCCAGTACGTCTGGCCAAGGTATTAAACACTGTTTTACAACATGGAAGGGGGCAGAATAAAAGTAGAGAAATATATGTAGATTGAGTTATTGCTTGTGACTAGCTATACGTATTTCTAAGCAAGCTAAAATACAGGAAAATTATATTTAGAAGTCATAAAATGTGCATGTGGTAGGTGCTATATTTATCACTTCTCACAAGAGAATTACAACTCCAGAGAAAAGTTCTAGAAAAAGGTATGTTCAGGAGAATAGAAATATGTAGCAATCAATATTGGTCCTGTGCCTGATAGAACAGCAACACAAGTCTGCCTTTATATCAGGGAGTAATGAGGATAGACTGGCAAAAGAAATATTACTGCCTCTGATGCATGCCAAAAGAAATATAAGTTCACAATGGACAAACATATTAAAACCTACACATTACACAGTATCCAGCCAGGGCAGTGCTGCCAGGGCTGTTGTAAGAGTATACAAGCTGAATAGTATCATGGAATATACCTCTTTTCACAGGCGTCCATTTAATCATTAAAGTGGGTGGGTAGCTTGTTTCCCTTTAGAGGAAAGCTTGCTGTCTTTCTCAGTATGCAACTGTTAACACTCTCCTTTTACCCCCTGAAAGGTCAACAAAGCTTAATGCTACCTAAGCCTCCTGACATAGGAGTTACCAGAGCCTGCACTGGGGGGGACAAGCAGTTTTAAGAGGGCAAGCATGCCATAAAATGAATATAAGAATAAATCTTCAGTGTCTTTGACAGTGACAGAAACTTAAGATATCCTGAGTACAAATTAAAATATTTCTTAACTTAGTTCTCAGAAGCAAATTAGCAGCACACTGCATATTTCTGGAGCTTAGAAAAAAAAAAAAAACTAGTTTAGAAATGTTCGCTCGAGAAATGTTCGCTCGTTTAAATCATATTAATTTAAAAACTCACAGTTCTTTAAAATATATCCAAAGTAGCATGAACAACCATACTTTAATTGTAAATATCTGTGGTTTATCCTTAGATTGAGCTATATGTATCTGGTAATAGAGGCCCAAGGTAATAGAGGCTTTTTTATTCCTGTACCATATTTCAATTGGTTTCAGTGCTTACTCATTGTTTTCAAGTGGGGTGGGGATTTTTGGTTTTGTTTTTCTTTCAGGCCTTTAGATTATTTGCTTAGCTCAAGGGCAAAAGGGGCATTTCGAGTACATATTCAACATAGCTAAAATGTTGCATATTTTTGTACGTAATGTGGTCCAAGACTTTAGCTGTCCTCATTTGAGACCTTTAAGCTTAATATCAGCTTTCTCCAAAGGTCCTTTCCAACCTTAGAATTCTGTGATTCTGGGTCTAGGCAATAAGTAATTTAACACTTGATGACCCACAAGGAGAGGTGGAAGGAACTGGGCTTGTTTGGGCCGGCAAAGAGGATGCTAAAGGGTGATTTAATAATAGCCTACAATTACTTGAAGCATAGTTACAAAGACAATGACACTAAACTCTTCCCAGCAGTATCACATGAAAGAGTAAGTGGCAACGACCACTAATTGCAGCTTAGGAGTTTCAGCTTAGATATCAGGAAAAAAAAATGTCACTAGCACAGCACTGGAACAGTTTGCCTAGAAATGTTGTGAAATCTCCATCCATAGAGGTTTTCCTCACTCAACTAGATAAAGCCATAGCTGGCCTGATTTACTGTTGGCAGTAGTCCAGCTTCAGCTGGGATGATAGGATAAGTGACCTTCAGAGATCATTGAATCATAGAGTGATCATATCTAGCCTACACTTCTATAATTCTATGAAAACATATTTATAGTTGACTCCATAACTGCAAAGTCAGTTTTATGCATGCAGTTCTGGGCAGATCTCGAACTTTTCATCCTGAAGAGGTTAATTCAAGCATAAGGGCTATCTTTTTGATGGAAGGAGTTATAGTACACTGTCACTATCCTAAAGGTGAGGCACGATGATATGGAATTGGGTCAAAGAATTGAGTTGTGGCCTTTGTGGAATACCCATTTTTTTATTGTTTTCGGTCCTTTCAAGCTCTCTGGACCTTAGAGTAGCCCCTCTGCTATTAAAATGTTGCAGAATTCTGCATGACAACTACATGAGAATATGCAAGTAAAAAGAAAAATGTTTATCCACTGTTGCAGACTATTGACTAACCTACCTTTTGTAAAGTTTACTCATAACCCAAGCTCCGGTTGATAGATCAGTGTAAAGAAACAACTATTTTCATTGCACCTTCTTTGAAGTGTGCAATACACCAAAGGGGCAGGGAGAGGTCTTAACAGGGTGAATTGGTTTCTGCCACCCAGACAATTAAGTACAGTAATTGAACCATAAGAGAAAAATATTTCTTTTAAAATGAAAGAACTCCATTACTTTATGGCACTGGCATGTCACAAGAATGCACTATTAAGCTTAATAATTTTGCATAACAAGATAATGGCAGGGGGACAGGCTGCAAAATTTAGTGCCTGTGAATGCCTTTTCTCTGGATAAAAACATTTGAAATCTGAAACATCAGTGACAAGATTCCAACCTGATAAACTATGATATAAAAAACTAGAGGACTTCTCAAGTAAGTAGGCTTTCGTTTCAATGCAGTCAAGTCCAGCTTTAAAAAAGGACTTTATGCATATTTATGAAAGATAATAGATAAAAGTAAGATGAAGGATCATTTGTAACAGTTATTAGAATTATAAAACATAGAGAAAACCAGCAAGAGTTATTACAAGTACAGAACTAACTATCATGTGAAAAATAGTAAATAAACAAGTTCTCTTCAGCCTGGAAAAAGAAATAGCTGACAGAGAACATTGTAGAGCTTATAAAATCATGAATGGTATGGAAATGGTGAATAGTGAATTATTTTTGCATCATTTCTTACAATGCAAGAAATAAGAAACATCAAATTCAGTTATATGACAACAGACAAGTATTCCTTCCATGCAATGCATAATTAAATGTAAAACTCTGTCAAGAGGTGTTAGAGAATAATAACAATAGTAAGACTCGTAAAAGTGTAATTAGGTTCAAAAAGCAATTAAATTAAAAGGGCACTTAGAAAGATGTTGATGCAATCCTTGGTTGAGTTATCCAGTAGGGTGTATTGCAGGAAGTATCACTGTATGCTTGATCTGTTACCATATTCTTTCCTAAATAGCCACTGCTGCCCACATTTGGACACAGACCACTGCAGATATTTGCTGTGTCTTAGTACAACTGGTTTGTAATGTTATGGCTGTCAGAACAGCTCATCCTTTTTGTGAAATCAGCTGTTTCATTCCCAAGTGGTGAAAACTTGTGCTTTACATAACCCATGTAAAATTGCCACAGTTCTTAGGTAATTTTGCCTTTCCCATTAGTCTTGTCCAGTTAAAAAAAAGTTTCTTTTACAAACTTCATCATCATTTGAAGCAATTAAACACCACTTTATACTGTGAAATTTGCTATAGGGGAAAAAAAATGAATACCCACAAAACCTGAGACTATCTCTCAGATTGCATGACATCTGGAGGACGCACTTTGCCCTCACAGCTGCTTAAGATGAAATTCTTGCAGGAGTATCAGCTTTACATTTCATTGCATCTTTGAAGATATTTTAGGTAGGATGCTTACAGAGTTTGGCACAGCTAGAGCTCTTGTGGCAACAATGACTATCTTCCCTTTTTATCCCCTCTCTGTTGCAAGATTAACGTAGCATATTTCAGGAGCAAGTGGTTATTTCAGATTCTTTAGCAGCCTTGCCTATCATTCTAACATAGTTCTTGCAATCATGTGGGTCTTGGGGTTGCCTCCTACTAACCTAGAAGAAACATAAAGGCTGTGGGGCACATAGGTCAGTGTTCAGAGACAAGAAATCAAAAGGAACAGAGAAAGAAAGCTAAATGAAAAAATGCAAAGCAACATCAAATAAAGGGTCTAAATCTGGGTCTTTGCATAAGCTGAGAGGAGTACTGCAGAGTAGAAAAGCAGCATGTTTAGCAGCATGGAGAAAGAAAGAATCTTGTCTTCACTTTCAACAAATTCTTCTGGTTTTAAGCAGCATTACTGGAATTCAGATCAAATCAGTTTCAAGAGGTAATTTCCATTAAGTTATTTTAGAGAATTGGAGAAGATGAAAGTAAAGAAATAGTGAAGTATTCTGAAAAAAAGCTTCTCCCATATTTGTAATGAAAGTTCTAGTCTGTTGGGCTGCAGACAAATAAATAAAAATTATTTTCATTGATCAGGACTGAATTTAAAAACAAAGTCACAACAAAACACATTGTGGTCTCATGATGTAAATCTCTTTGTTGGTATAAATCACTAGCGTTAAAGCTGTTCAGGATCATTTCTTTCACTTTGTATAGACACTGAGAACATTGTTTCATCAGACCATTTTTGTCTTTTTTTGCTGATCTCTATTGCTCCAGCACTGGGCTCTCCCAGTGCCTCAGCCTTTAAGCAGTTTCCAAATACAGGTGGGTCTTCCCTCTGCAGAGGGTTAGCAGCACTACCAGCTGGATTATCAGGCCCTCTCTTTTCTTTTGACACTCTTTCATTATATGATTTACCAAATTCAACTGAAATGAGCAACTAAGCAATCATATCTACACATCTTCATTTTTTTTCATCTGCCAAAAGGGAGAGACTCACTATCTCCATCTGCCCAAAAAGGTTTTGCATCTGTAAAATAGGTGGAAAGACTCGATCAATTGAAGGAAAAGCTTGAATGAGTCCATTTTTGTTTACAATTACACAGCTATAAATCTGGAGTATTTCTAGCGATGTTACTGGAGCACTGCAAAATTGAAGCAGTCAGAACATGGCTCTGTATTGCATCAAACTGCATTATGAATCTTAAGAATCACACTGGTTTTTTCCAGGCAAGAAAATTACAGTTTTTTCATTTATAATCACCATAATGTATACTGTAAGCATATTCAAAAGAAAAATAAAATGTTAAAGAATATTAATAGTAAGAAATTAAATCATAATAACAGTGGCTGCAAAAAATGCAAATATCTTTTAAAATTAACTTTTTATAGCCATACCATTTTGCATAGAAAATTTCTCATAACAAGTCCTCATATCAAGAAATGTAAATTTAGAGTCACGTTAGAAGTCCACTATCTACTAGCTGTTCAACAACTTTCATCTCTCAATCACAATTAACACAAAAATCTGCAGTAGATTTCTGCTTTTAACATTCGCAATATTAAAGAACCTACTTATAGGAACTTACTCTAGAATGTAACACAAAAAACTGGAAGAACTTCAAAATTGCAAACTTAAATGTTCAAGTGTCAAATGCTGGGATCATAGTTGTCTGTAGAGTGTTACTTGTGTAAATCTCATGTTACATGAACACATAGTTTTTCTTCATCGAACCCAGTCTCATTCATCTTACAAGACAGTGTCATGTGCAGGTCAGGTTTTTTATTTATTGGCACAACTCAATTTATAGACACGTGCTTTACTATAAACTTACTATTTATGAGCTGCTCAAAAGACAGAATTACTGGTTTCTTCTTAAGCTTATAATTATTGTATGTGAATGTTTCATTGGCTGCATTTGTTTTCACAGCATGTTGTCAGATCAAGAGGTACTGTTGAAACCAACTTATAAACAGGGAATGATAAAATCTATACAGTGAGAAAATACAGTTAGAAGGAACCCAGTAATTCTAGACACCCAAACTAATTTTCTAGAACCTAATTTTTCAGCACATGCATTTATTTATTTAATGAAGTTTAATAGGTTTTTTCAAGCTATCATTTATATCTGGTGTAGCTCTAAGTAATCAGACCTACTACAAATCAAATCACAGGATCTCAAATTATGTTCCTTTGAGAAGAGTTAGGAAGAATGTAGGATTACCTATGAAAGTTTTCATTTAAGATACTGATTTAGAACCAAAAATGAACATGGACCTATGCCAGGATCTAGTACAATTGTTCAGATTAGCATTGAGCTGCTTTAGCCACATGAACTTTCTCCTCTTTTTTCCTATAATCATATGTTCTATTCATTTCACATTTTCCTGCCTCTGTAACAGATGATGGCAGTGTTCCTGCAGTTGACAGTCTTATTTATCACATAAACCCTCATTAATCTTAGAAAAAACATTATATTCATTGAATGAGGCAAAAAAACACGGACAAACCCATCATTGCTGTAAAGCCTGAATCAAATTATGCAGAAACAAGCCATCCAAAATAAAGTTACAACAACAATATTCTCCATTTACTAACTCTTGGTTATTTGATTTCACCAGATCACTTAAACCCAATCCACCTCACAGTCCACCTGCACTACTTCACAATCTAAACTTAGTCCCAACCTTCTCATTCTTCTAGTTCTGTTTCCCCCTCAGACCTGTTCATTCCAGATGAGAAACAGTGCTTATATAATTTGTACCATTAGAGACCAGTCAGATCTGCCCAACGATCTGCCTAATGGTCTATACCATTCATATTAGCACAGGAATTCACACAGTTCAAGTTAATTCAAACTTGCAAAGGAATGAAAAAACACATATATATGAGACAAGGGCCATTCCAAATATTAAGGAGATACTGTTAAAATTGTTGGGCTTTTATTATTTTTCTTTTTTAATAGTAGGTGAAAATATTTTTCCCTTGCAAATGGGTAACTTCAAGTTAGCACAGATAATACTGTTCGCAGAAGGGCAACATTAGTGTCTTCTCTCCCCAGCTTTCTCATCTCTAAACTGGTACCATGAGGCTCTTTAGTGGTTTTGGTGTATGTAAGTTGTATGTATGTGTATTGGCATCTGATAAAGAATCTTGGCTGTAGCTAATTCTAAATTGATCCTATTGTACTATTTTAAAAATGCCTTCTCTCCTACACTGAGGAAAAGTTCCTGTGGTGCTTTACATTAGTTCTAGAATTTGCAGTGCTAGAATATAAGGTTGTTCCTTTTTTACATCCATTCCCAAATTTTATTATTTGTTATATATGTGAATTTTATGTAGTCCAAATATTTTTTCCTAAATTATGGTTTTCCATATACATCTGTGTATACCACATTATTTTTCTTTGCCATCTAATGATTCCAACTGTCAGATGCCCTGAGACTGAGTTACACACAGTGAGGGTCTCTTCACAGGGAAGGGTCTCGTGGGTCTCTCTGCTCTCAGGAGCCAATAGAGCCAGCGCTGTTAGCTTACTTCAAAACAGTTACCCTGTGGCTTGGATTATTGCTTGTGGGATCACAGGAGAAATAATGGTCACATCATAAGTAGGCTGGTAGAGTAATGACAGTTTGGGGTAACAAACAGAATAGAGGAATAGGGGAGAAAAAAAGGAAGCTCTTTGAGCATCTAATCTTTTCTGTTATAAAATTACAAGTTGTACTAACTTTTTTTTTTTTTTAAGGCTTACTTAATAGTAATAACAATGCAGTAGTCCTAGCAGCTGGCCTGATGCCTTGCCAACAAATCAAGTTTTAGTGTTGTCTCTGTCTGGTTGGTGAGCCCTCAATTAATGGATCTTGAATTAAATCAATAAAGAGACATTCTGAAAATGAGTTATACCAGAGGAAAGAAGAGAAAAACAAAATTACTAGCTCTTGCAAACTTGCACAGATGCTTATCACTTGCCCATTTCTTAAAGCAACACAGAATTATTTTTCTATTTAATCTATTAAAAGGAATAAGGTTATATCTTGATTTTGGTTTGTGTACTGTTTCTCTATTTTCAACTTGGTGATTATACATTAGGTCATAAATACTATAATTAATTTTTATATGTTTATAACAAAGAATAATTTTGGTCCAGCGAGCCCTGAATTTAGCCTAAGCACAGTGAGAACTCAGGATGCCTTCTATTCCAACCTCTGTTTTCCATTGCATTCATTTTAAGTTCCTCTTCAGGTTTCCATGGAAATAGCAGAGAAGTGTGCTTAGACTCTTGGCATTAAAATATTCATTAAAAGAGATAAGGAGATGGTTTATATGGCAGATGCTGTATTGCTGAAGCAGGCAGTCAAAAAGTAAGCTCCTTGTATGTAAATGATGATCTGCATAAGTGAATGTATTCTGGGGAGAATAGGCCCAGAATGTATTCTTCACAGGGAGAGAACAGGAATGTAGGGAGCATAAATCTGACCTGCAGAGAAACCAGGAGTTTCTAGCTGAAATGGAAGACTTTCCAAAACAATGCAAAATAAAACGCTGCTAAGATTTTACCATTAGTAGTTGAAATCTTTCTCAAGGGAACAGAAGATGATTTAAACTTCCTACAGAGGAAGATGTTATACTAATGATCACATATTTTAATGAAAATGCCTTCTTTAATAAAAAATGGTATGTTTCTTGAAACAGAAATTCTCAGGTTGCTGTCAACAGTCAATATATTAAAATCTTTAAACCCAAAATAAAATCTATCTTCTTCATAGAAAAAATAATTCTATAAACCTGATGTTTAAGCAGACCCATGAAAATCACATTAACAGCATTTCAAATTTTTCAATTTAAAATGGGCAAGTAACAATTGTATTTATTTAAACATAGACAGAAACAGACCAGCTGTGCATCTAGCTGTCGTAGTAGTTGGTACTGTATGTGCTAGAATGGCAGTGAGCTATATATTGGATATAGGACTAATTTCCCTCTGGAATCTAAACATATAAACTACTTGCATAGATGCAAGCCTACTTTAACACATCAGGACTAAAAGTAAACTGTGACCCACACCAGAATAAGGTTGTTACTTTATCTGAATGCAGAATCATGCATCCACCTTTCTTCACTATGGGTGTAGGTTTGATGAGTCTGCCATTCATCCTATATGCCCTTGCAGGAGCATTGCATAGGTGACATGAAAAGTCTGCCTTAAGCCTTTCCTGGGTGATTTCCAGCATTGTCTGCCACGAGGCCAGATGAGATTTATGGCAGGAGTCTGAGCACACACAGCTGGACTAAAAAGATTTCAATCTGCTTACTGGCAAGGGCTCTTAAATACAGCGTAGAGTGTCATTATCACCACCTCTTGGCAGTCCTGCCTCTCCAGCACCTAATGGAATCTCAAGAAATATTCCAAGACATTAACCATTCTCTTAGAAGTGGAAAAAAATATATATGATCATTTTCAGCCTCAAGTCTTCCTCCAAGGCTGTGCATATGTAAATAATTGTTGAAGTGTGCAGATATTGAAAATATAACTGTATGGCTTGCTAAAATTATCTCGAGATTTTTTTATAAGTAAAATAACCAATATCACCAAATGCAATTAAAAATCCTTGATTAATACAATATTAACAATAAAGTTTAGTGCATAAATCCATGTAATGTCAATCATGTTAGCACACCTACTTTAGAATTCCCCATATTGAGAACTACATTTTGAAATTCAAACTGCTTCTATATCTAGTAGGTTTCTGTACTAATGTTTGTATACACAAATACACACAAATAAAAATTTATTTTGTTATGTATTAAAATGGAACTTCAGCAGTAACTAGTTTGATGGTGGACAGGAGAAATGGAAGAGAAGAACTTAGAATTAAAGGAGTCCATTTTCTTTGGCTGTAATATTCAGGAAGTAGTATGTAAAATGTCATTTAGACATAAAACCCCAAATTTTTGAAGGTGATGCTACAACTAATTAGAAGACAATAAAAATTATCAATCTGTAGTGGTGCTAAGGATAGTCTAGATTACATTTTAAAACCTGATCCAGTTACAAATGACCACGTTTTATGTCTTGTTTCTGACCTAGTATGGCTTTTTTCTAAACCAATTTTAATTTGCATGCTAGCCTTTCTGTTAATCATAAGGAAAAAATAATCAGCAGTACTAGCTTCCAACTTTAGTCCCTTCTAGATGGTATTTCCTGCAGACCTAAACCTGATCACAGAGCGCCAACATTTTATCTATATTACAGCATAAGTGTAACACTGTTCAACATAGAATATATAAAGAAGCAACGTATATTTCGGCCTCTCAGAACTGCAGTGTTGATATAATAATGATCTGCTCTGTGCAACAGTCAAAAACTATTGACAAGAAAATTACATCAGATCCTGAGTCTGTCACCTTCCTTTTTAATGTTGTCTCATGACAATTTGAAATGTGGCAGGGTTTTTATGTTTGTATTTGATATAACAATATTAGGCAACCTCAGATTACACCTATAGTTGCTGCTTATACTTTGCAGTTGTTGTGACTCTATGTAGATAAACATATATATATCTGCAGCAGCATAACTTATTTTTATTGCTATTAACGATGAAATGGTATGGGGCATTTATCATATGCCTTATAGATATAAAGTCTAGAATTCCTCACAGCGTTTTCCAAGAACTTTTTTTTTTTTCCTAAGACCTCAAATAGACATTTTTGGAAATCCAATTGAAATTAGCAATAATCAGAAACTACTATTTATGTCACTACCTTTTGCCATGTATGTTATTTAAAAATTATTCTTGTTCAGAAAGTAAAAGAAGTGCCTTCAGCACATGCCATAATTTATCTGGGTATCATGGTAGACTCCACAGTAAAGTTTTATAATATGTGTCTTTTTTATGGTACTAAGCTTTAAAAGTTTTTAGAAAAGCAGTGACACTCCCTGTGATCCTTGATTCCATAGAAATCCAGAGGTGGTAGTGGTTTGAGAACATCCCTGCATATTTTATTACAACAACAACAACAAAAGAAAGAGTTCCTGATTCTTTTCATGTTATATCCTAGGGAAGACCAGTCATCTCCCCAGTGAAGTGGATTTCATGGGTTAAGCACTGATTTCCAACTAGATTTGAAATAATAGGATAGCAATTTTGCAATCTTTAGTTAGAATTAAGCTCCAGTGCTACCAGTCAGGCTCTGAAGACTGAGATTTTTTTAGTTTTTTTTTTTGGTTGGTTGTTTTTTAAACTAAGTAGTAAGGGTATTTCTCAAAAAAAAAAAAATTCCTTGAGTGCTCTCTTCGCTTACTCACATCAGCATTTTTTGTCAATGCATTTTTCTATTTTAAATATTCATGTTTTGAAGGAGGAATTGAATGATTTAAGTACAGAAGGGCTTTTGTATTCTCAGAACAAGGTGACATTTCTTTGACTCATTGTGGACTTTTTGTTTTAAATTTCTTCTTGAACAGAATAGCAGTGGAAAGATTTTAGAAAAGCTGCATCACTCCTTTTTACTCAGGACACCTCCACCTAACTTCTATTTAACTGTCACCTCAAAGAGAATTTGTCAAGTGATTTCTTTACAACTCTCACGGATCATTGTTCAGCTAAAATCTTGTCTCAGGCTGGATCACCAGAACGTGGAACTTAGTGTCTGAATGGGAAAGACCCATTTTGGACACTGAATCCCAGGGATTAGCTAATTTAGCAGATAGTATCAAGAGAAAATGATAGTAATATCTGTGTTCTAGTCTTCTAATATTATGGTGTCTATTTGCTGGGCGTTTGTTTTGTTTTGGGGTTGGGTTTTTGGTATTTGGTTTGTTGTGTTTGGGTTTTTTTTGGTTTGGTTTGGATTTGTTTTTTTAATAGACGCCCTATCTTTCTCATTAATGTGAGGAGAGGGGCTGGTACATTATAGTTATTGAAATATACAGCTTATTTTGTGACCATGTAGTTTGGAACCATGAACACTCAGTAACCTATAGTTTCTCTCCTTCTTCTAGTAGACAGAGGGTATAATTACACTCAGGGTAGTAATAGCTCCAGTCCTGACTGCAGATTAAAACAGCAAGAGCTGTTTAAGCAAGATAACAGGATGAAGGTGAAAACATAATTTACGCCTCCAATATTTTTATGAAATGGAATTTTTCAAATTGACTGAGAAAAGAACAATTAATTATTTTTCTATATTTTGCTATTTTCTATATTTTGCTATTAAAACTTACTACACCATTTTCTGACTTAGAAATGTATAAATATATATTAACCCGATTTACATCTAAACATCTCCAGAATCAAACAGACCTCCTGTATTTCCATATCTCATTCATAAATTCATATTTAAATTTCCTATTTAATTAAAATTTGCTAGATATATCCTGCATTTTTCCCAATTTTAATTTTTTTTTTTATTCTGTGATATTGTACTTCATTTTATAATCTTTGGAGATTAAAACTATCACCATAATATGTGGAAATACACATACGCGCCATTCAGCTTCTCAGTGCAGTCACCTTCTAGCTACAGTCAGAGCTGCTCCATATCAAGGACCTATGGCTTTGATTCAACATCCTTGTTTTCACAGTATGATCATAATTAATATTGAACTGCAAGGGTACCAGGAAAAATTATGTGGATGTATATTTCATCTGAGGCTAGCTGCTGACTGATGACAAATTATAATGCTGTAGTATTAGGCTGTACCTCCCCGACAACCTGACTTTGCCAGTGAAGCTGGCACTACTCCTACAGTGCAGTGGAATGTCCCTCCCTTATGCCATCACATCTGTTTGTGAGGCCACACTGTAAATGCAACAAGGAGAACTGATCAACAAAGAATAGCTTGAATGTGAGTGAGCCACACAGGGAAAAAGAAAGAAGGTTTGGAACTCTAATTTAGACTTGTTACCAAGGCTATGATAGCATCAGGCTACTTCTAAGCCATGCATGAAACAGATCGGTTCAGCCTCCTACCTATAAAAAAAATAAAAGCAAAGCAGCCATTTCAGATGGGTATTTATCTGATCTACCCTCTAGCCATTTGTTCATCTTTTGCATTTCTCCATTAGATTATTTAATTATTGAGCATTTTTTGCTCCTTCGGGTACTTATGTACTAAGCAGGTACTCTGCAATCTTTTTAGCTGAACAAAATGAATTAACCTTTTGAAACCTTTTTAAATGCTGTAAGTCTCAGTCTGGATTTCTGGACAGCAATGACAGCCAGATGCTGTGCAGAACACTGCCTCCAGGACATTTTAGGCACAGTCACACTGCGCTTAGTTTTGTCAGCCTTTGATTTTATTTTTTTTTAACATATCTGTAACCTCCTTTATTAACCTCTCCCTTTTCCAATTAATTTTGATTGTTTTCCTTTTCCCATGTATGGGTTGTTGGGTTTTTATTTATTTATTTATAATTACTGCTTTCATTTGATCTATGAAGAACAGCAAAAGCACAATGCAAGCTGCAATTAGAACCATCCCTTCCTGTATCACTGCCAGGAGAATTCATACTATTGCACTACACCTCATACTAAAAGGCTTTGTAAAAATTAGTCTACTCTGACAAGTCCAATGACATCCCTAGCCTGTATTATCAGGGCACTGCTGCATAAACATTTACACCGATGGAATTCCAACTGATTTTGGCAAATATTAATGGAAAGAAATCTCATTGCCATGTCATAGTTGCAGTGAGAAAGCTCAGATTGCTAGAAACACTGCTAGCTTTGGCAGGACACAGCTGAAGCAAAGCTCACTGTCGACTGATATGACACTCCACCATGCCATGTTGCCAGGGAAACAGCAGAAGAAGAGAACATAAGGTTGTTAAACTAGAGGGGTTCTAAAAAAAAATAAATTAAAAAATGGTCAGGGCCAGGCTGTCTCTAAGTAAATGTAGCATATGTATGACATACCATCATGCTATTCTATAAAATAAGTTTAGTCATAAGCTTTCTCCCCATAACTGATGGGCTGAAGGATTCTTGCTTCTAAAGATGCTGCTTCTGTTAAATGAATTTTATGCTAAATTGTGTTAAACTATTATCAATAATTTATTTCTACTGACTACAAATGCTTGGGGGTCGGTTCCTATTTGTAAAGTAAAATATGACCAATCAGTAAATAATGAGGAAAAGTACACAGAGAATGACTGGACTGTGTATTTTGAAAGCAAGATGTTTTAATCAGTTTAATAATGTAAAGAAAGGACAGTATCAAGATCAAATATCTAAAAAATAAGTGACAGGAGTTAGAGAACTGAATTAATTGGAGTAGAGGAGTTATTCATCATCTGCTAATTTTGAAGTATAATCAGGGGACACTGTCATTGGTTGACAGGTTGAAAATTTAACTAAGCCTATTAATAGCTTTAAAAATGCATTTTGATACTCAAAAATTTATCCCAAGAAGCAGGCTTAAGTATTCAGTCTTGGCAGCACACAATCAAAAAAAAAAAAAAAGAATCTATGGCACATTCATATACTGTCTCATCTGTTACTTTTCATAAGGAGAATTTAAAAAAAAGGGTAGGCATCCAAGACGAAGATCCATCTAACCCAAAATCTCATGTTTTACAGTGGCTAATAATAGATAGTTTGGGGAGGGGGAGAAAATTAAGATCTGGAGAAAAAGAAATACTTCCCTAGTAGTTTATCCTTAATTCTCAGGGTCTGAACTCAGAACTTCCAAGTCAAAAGCACTCTCTTGACATATTTTTTTATATACATTTTTCTATTCCTTCTGAACTTGTGCAGAGTTTTGTCACCATGACATACTTGGGCAGCAAACTCCATAATTTCACTATATATTGTGTGGACCTGCACTGCCTTTATCTGTACCTTGTTCTAAACATCATATCTAATAATATCATTCAATATCCTTGGTCCTTAAAAGACACAATAGATAAGGATTAGAAATCAATTTTCATTATGCCAGTCGTCACTTTATAAGCTCATCATATTGTCCTGCCCTGTACAAATGTTTTTTTTCCTAGGGGAAAAAGTCCTCATCTATTATTCGTTATTTTTATTGAAAGTATTCTGTACCTTAGCTCACGTTTGCTCTAATTCAAATATGTTTTCTTCAAAATGGGAGAACAAGAACTTAGATGGTATTCTAAAAGCAGACAAGCTTTGCATTTTATACAGTTTCCTGATTTTTCCTTAGTCCTTTCCTGATGTTGCTTGCTTTTTTGACTGCTATTGAACATTGAGTTGATATTTTCATAGACCAAGCTGTTACAACTCCAAAATCTCTTTCTGGCATGTGCACTATATGAGTCAACAAGATACTATATGAGTCAACAAGAAATGTCTAACAGTATCTTTAACAAATTAAACTTCCCGTAAAAGCCTTGTCACATTGCCAGAAAAATGGCAGTTACTTAAGTGTTCTCAGTATTAGACACCATTACTTTTAGTTAAAACAACCTGCTGGAATGGCAACATTGTAATGCAAGCATAAAATTATTTTTACTTGCATGTGATTTCTCTTCCTGACACCCGAATTCTGTTCTAAAGAACATACTCTTGAAAAGCCTATGTAGAAATACCATACAGATCAAACAAAAACATTGATGATACTGTAAAAAATGTAAGGAATTTTGAGTTTACGTGAACTAAAGCACTAACACTGCTCATCATATTACTCTGTCTTAATTGCAGTAGCACATGCAATGGTAATGAGTATGCAAGTGGCCTATATGCATGTCAACAATTCCAAGGTGATGCAGGTCTTATTAAATATAGCTTCTGAAAATTTATGCTGCGATATACTGGGTTACTTTGTTTCCAATACTCCTTGCTTAGAAATCTTGATATACCACTATATAAAATTAAACATTGGTAAGGGAATATGTATGTTACTTTCTTAAGTGAAAAAAGGCAATGCTAGAATTCACTTTGCAGTGCTGGAAGATCACACACACTAACACTGACATCATCTAAGCTTTGCTCCCACACAAAGTTTGCTATGAAATATCTTGAAATGGAAAGACTTCATGAAAAATGAGAGCACCTGAACAGCTTAGGTCAATCTTCGTCTCAGATTCCCAAGAGGCTTAGTTTGTCAGAAAGACATTTAATGATAAGATTTTTATCAGTGGTGCTAACAGGTGCTAAAAGGGCTATGTATAACATGTATCACAATTTCCCCTCTGCCCTGACTCTTAGTATTGCTGGAAAATAGCTGCATGCCAGAAAGAGGTTTTAATACACTGTACTCTCAAAAAGCTGAAGTGTCAGGAAAGGCAAATAAGCTCCTTAAGTACTTAGTTTCGGGGGGGGGGGGGGTAGTTTTAAATTTGGTTTGCTTGATAAAAAATCCCTGGCAGAAACTGGATTTCTGCTCAAAGTTCATACAATTGGCATATGACAGAGGGCTTTCCAGGTAAATTACTGTCAGATAATTGAGAGGTTCCACAATGACACAACTGTTTGTTTTATATGAGGCCAAATGTTGTCTCAACTCTTTGCTGTAGTATTTTGTCTTTTTCATCTGCATCTTCCTTTTAACAAGATGCTATACTTAAAAAATAGCCTTAAAAAAGCCTAATTTCTCCATTTACTTCCAATGAATTTTAGAAAGACAAAATATCTAAACCTTAAGTTATCTGCAAGTAGTTTTCCTTTATCATTCATTTTTATAAATTATTGAACTAGTGTCACTTGTACACAAAGCAGGCACATTCAATCTTTGCTTAGTATCTTCTGCACCATGTGAATTTGTTACAACTCAGGAATTCTCAATCATAGATTCAGGTTTAACTCATTTCATTATTTACTTTGTTATTCTATCTTTGAAGAATGTTTCGAATGGTCTAGAACCCTGTTGCAGCCATACACTGTAGAAGAAACCTGAAAAATATCCATCAGTATGTGCAGCGGGTATAAAACAAAACTGCATACAGATAGATGGGGAGTCACATAGAAACTGTGTGACTTCTTTTCAAGGTGAGCAGCAGAAGTACTAACATGAGAGAGTAGGAATTATTTAATGTTCTCTAGCACACATTAATTTAAGAAGAAATTTAAATAAAGATGAGACACTTAATATTAACAGGCTACTCTTCCTAAGGGCAGGATACAACACGTAAAAAGGCAGCAACAAAATAATAAAATAAATCCTGGATAATTTCACATTATCAAAGGCCAGAGATGACATCTTAATACGTAATAAAAGATTGAATGGGTAAATCAGCTGCCAAGGACCATGAAAACTGAGACAAGTAATTTATTTGATATAATAGAGAAGAAATCAGCATGGGGATATAAAAACCCAAGACAACCTTCTCAGAGTGCTGATCAGGATTAATAATCTTATAATAAATCACTAGCATTCCAAGGGTATTGTACAAACCAGTTTTGCAACTGTGTCAAAAGAGAGGCAGCTGTTACCTAGTTGAGTCATACTAACTACGTGCACAGAAAGATAAAGCTATATTTATTGCATGTTAGGCAGGAAAAAAAACCGCGTAAGACATTGTGGAAATAAAACCAGACACAGATCACATTTGCAGATAACCCTAGATACACAGGAAGTATATTGTTATCAAGAGTGACAGAGGGAAATGCACCAGGTAGAGAAAAAAAAGAAAGGTGAAGATTTCTAGTTTTCACTGTCTTCCTCTTCAGTAAGCAGCTAAACATCACATATTTTGAATAGACAAATCAAAAGTTTGTTTTGGACAGATCTGCAAACTGTTAACTCAGGTGATTTTCTCTCTGCACATGGTGTCATCATGTGTGTAGCAAGAGAAAGACAAAGGCCCCAGAAAAGCATCTGTCTTCCCCTTCTCTCATTTAGTTCCAGGCAGTATAAAGTGTAACTTATTTTGTCTCTTAAAATTATGCACAAAGGAAGAACTGTGCAGGCAGCTGATAGCTGGGACATTATTTTTGTTCTCCCTTCTGCACATTAGTGTCACTACAAAACTCCTGCCCTCAACAGACTTCACAGATTAGCTATATTCAGGACCTACCAGTATGCAGAGCCAGCTCATTTTCCACTCAATTTTTACCATATCTGCCAATCATTATTTTAACACGTCTTAATAAAGTCAGAGCTTATGCATAGCATTTATACACTGCTGTCAACAAGAAGCACAGAAGATATGATCTTCATATAGACCATTTGCCTAACTTTTGCAGTTTATAAATCAGACAGATTCTTACATGTTATATTGAGCAGTAAATTACATTTGACAGGGGACTAGTTTTATTTAATAGTTCTCTTCACCATAGGTACTACACCAAGAAGCATTTTAGACTCGGCAACACTGTCATTTGTAGGACTTTTTTCACGAGTGGCAACCTCAGTGTTGCAGTTCAAGTGATCTCCCCTTGCAGGTACTCTCGTAGTTTAGCTATCGGAGCTGTTTAACACTGCATTGTTTATAGAACACACCTGGAACATGCCATGTAAAATAATGGACATATGTTTGGATAAAGTATAACAGCCAAAGAAAGATAGGACAAAGGTAATCTGTTCTTTATAGAGTCAGGTTCCCCATGAAATGCTATTAGTGTCCTCCTCCTTTTTGCCATTTAAGTGGGAGTTTGAGAAAGATGACTATTCTCACATATTTCATCTATGTTCACATTTCTCAACTGATCATAAAAGTATGTCTGCAGAATTTAATTTTATAGGCAGGCAAATAGTTGGACAGTGGTTTCATAAACATGGAAGCTGAGGGATGAATTTCAATGTTGAGTACACTCTATAAGCAGTAGCACCAAGGAACATCAGATTGCAGAATAAAGGGATAAAAAGAGATCATAGGAGATTAGCCCTCCAGGCTGTAAAAACACTATGTAAAAGCGGACTTCGATGTCACTGAGAAATAACCCAGATGCTTATTTCATTTGATTCTAAAGAAAGGAATCAAAATCAACCTCAATGAGGATTTTTCAGAGTATATTCTTTTGGGCTTTTTTTTTTTTTTTTAATCTGAAGAACAAGGCAGGAAAAGTCTAAAGAATTGCAAAATTGCAAGAAACCAACCAATTCCCAGTTAGGGCCTAAATGTAAATAAGACACACTTTTACCAATATCTACAAAAATTAAGAGGAAGAATTAGTGGCAATGCTTCTCTCATCTCAAGAGGTGGTTACTAAACACAAATCAGATATAGAAATCTGTTACAACAGGAAGACACTAATGCCAAAACAAGAATCTCCAGATAAAGTGTAAGTCCATGTAGGACATGGACCAGAGCATCAGTTGGTGTTGTCCAGAGAAGAAAATGGAAGTGCAGTGAAGTTGCAAAATCACTACAGAAGATAAGAATAGGGAAATATTCTATATATGATAAGCTATGCCAACAAAAAAGGTCCAATTCAAACAACGCCAACAAGGATTATTGGAAATATCACATCTCTGCAAAAAATAATTCTTCCTAAAAGGCAGCTGTTTTCAAACATAAATACAGAATGTTTAGGAACCACTAGATGATAGAATCATTACATGGTCCTACCCACAAACCCTCTTAAGCATCACATTTTACAAGGCTGTCAAAAAGTAAGCTCAAATAAAAACCTATAAAGGTTAACTCAGGCAAGCTGGATGTGATAGCAAACACATAACTGCGTATATGCAAGTGTTCATATATTTTCCCATAGTTACTATATTTGCATGCTGTGAAAACCAGAAGCTAATAGCATTAAAGAGAATGAAGCAGGAGTTAGTCATCAAACAAGGCAAATCAGCCATATAAACAAAAGAAGTCAAAGAAAATTGCAAATTTAAAAGTTACATACTAATTAAAATCTAGATCTGATTTTTTTTAAGATTAACTTAATCCGAAATTCTGATTGAAAGTCCTTGAAAAAATGGGGAGAAACCTGTTACTTATTACTATTTTAGCTTCAGAATTTCTCAGGACTTGCAAAACACGGTATCCAAATTAGCCATCCCTGTGCACCAGGATGTCACTGCTATCTACCTTTTAAAGGGATGTTTGGAGTATCATTTAACCAGGTAAACATTTGGCAAAAAGGCACACACACACACACACAAAAAAAATCAGCTGTCAGGTGAAAAACTACTCCATTTCCCAAAAGCAAGATTAAATAAATAAATAAATAAATAAATCTGTCCATTGCAAACAACTATGCAAATAAAGGAATCATTGCTTCTGGCTTTTTACTACAGATTAGGAGTCAGGGGAAGGAAATCACATTTGGGGCTGGGAACTCGGGGATTACTGCCTTGGGAGGGTGGGGACATGAGGGGTAAAAAAAAGGCCAAACAGTGGGAAGGGAGAAAGGAAGAGAAGGAAAGAGAATAAAGAGCAGAAGGTGCACTTACTGTTTGGTTATCTTCATACAGCTTCAAGTCATATCCACTCAGCTCCACACAGAAAATTATTGCTGTAACCCCCTCGAAACAGTGGATCCATTTTTTGCGTTCTGATCTCTGTCCACCCACATCCACCATTTTGAAAGTCAGCTCTTTGAAGGTGAACTTATTTTCTACAATCCCTGTGGTCATGTCCCGAGAACGCAGAATATCTTCCACTGTAGGGATGTAGTCCAGTGCCGCAATCCTCTCTAGGTCGTTTAAGTAGTATGCAGCGTTATCCTCTAGGTGGTACTCATTGGAGCGGCAAAAACACTCCTGCACACCAGGGTCTGCCCAGAGCCGTTTCATGACTCCCAGAAGCTCAGGGGTAATCTCACCTTTGCTCTCAGCTGGGCCTGTCAGGGCAAAGAGTTGCACAGCATCATATGCTCTGTCGGGATTGTGAAATTCTATCTTAAGGGTGGCCAGAGCCCGAATGATACGTGTGAGGGAGTCAATTGCATTGTAGATAATCAGAGGTTTGTATTCTTTGCAAGCCTCCAAGTTAAAGCCACCACTATGAATGATTTTCATCTGCTTTACAATCGTACTCTTCCCAGAATTGCTGGTACCCAGGAGAAGGAGCTTAATCTCCCTTCGTTGTCGCTGACTTTCAGAGCGCAGGTGGCGGTCGATCCTACGGGACCGCCGCGCTGCCTCTTTCTCCTCAGAGCTTTGCCGACATCCCATGGTACAGCAGAGAGTTACAGAAGGGAAAGGTTGGAGACTGTCTCACTCTGTTTGCGTCTCTGAAAAAGATCTGTGGTGCCTTTCAGTTCTCGTGCCAGGTACCTTGAACCCAAAAAAAACCCAACTCGCTACCCAATACCTGGCGATCCAAGATGCCTCTACCACCTAATTCAGTCCCAGCAGGGGTGCAAACACATGTAGGTATGCAACCACAGAAATAGTCTCTTCAGGAGATCTCATGGCACTCCCCTTTCCAGTGCATAAACAGTGGCACATTCCTGTTAATGAAGGGACACTTCCCTTTGCCAGAGTTGGGCTAGATCAGACAAATACTCTTTTCTGTTCTGCATAATTATTTTGCTGCCTTCTGTCCAAAGGTAAGGAGCCGCACGGTCACCTTCTCTGCTCTAGCCCTTGTTTTTTATGGTTGTATTGTTTGTTTTATTTTCTGGTTGCTGTGGTGATGCTGCTAGATAAAGCTGAAGCTCTTTTCAATGGTGCTGCACTTGTTTTGTTTCTCTTCCCCCACTTCTTCAGCTGATCCAGTTCAGCTCTGTAAATCTGTGCTTTCCACCTGCCAAACAATGAGAGAAGAAATGAATGAAATGAGAGACTCCACTTCTTTGCTGCAAACCACTCACTTACTCCTCTTCTTCTAGACTTCTAAACCTTTTATTATCCCAAACAGAAAATACAGATGGAAAAATATGTGAAGAAAAGCAAAAATCTAAAAGCCTTCAAAAACATAGGGACAGCTGAAGCTTGCAGACCTAAGAAAATGTGGTTTCTGAACAATAGTAAATCAAATCTCCCTTTCAGCCTTCTGTGTTTTATTATCTAAACCTACATGAAAACAAACAGTGCTGAGCTCTGCCCCAGTTTCTCCCTCAGCAAGAGCTTATGGCAGTGCTTTTCCTGCACAGTCCTGTTCTGACTGGTTTTCCTGAAGTAGAAAACGAAACAGACTCACAACTACTTTTTCCAGACTCTCTATTTATATCAATATCTTGTACTCAGACAGATGTCCTCCTGGATTTTCTTTCATCTTTTCTGTTTGCATTGAACATTTAAATAACTAAATTAGGGAGCAAAAGGAGGCGATGAACTTTGCTTCACGATTTCGTAAAAAGGAGAGCTACTGATTTTTGCAGAATGCAGATCTTTGCAGAACAGGACTGTTAACCATACAACCTGCATCCTGCTTAATCAATAAAGTGATACACTACTACAAAAAACTTCATAAGCTTTATTCCATGACAAGCTAAGTGTCATTAAGCCTCCTCTCTCCCATTTTTAATGCATGAGAATTCTGAGATGCAGTAAAAGTGAACAGTGACTACAAGGCAAATGTTTCATACAAAAAGCACAGGAAATGCCTTTCCAAGCAAGGCCCGACAGCTTCTCAGTGGCTGCTAGAGCAATTATTCTTTCCCAAATTAGGGGTTAAGCCTACTTGTTGGAACTCTGCAGAAGGCACCAGCAGGAAGCAGTTACCTCTCACAGAGGGCAAACACATTACTAACAGCTGATTGGCGACAACTTGCCTCTCTTCTAGGAAGGGTTTGCTGCTCTCGCTAACTCTGAGCACGGTGGGCAGTGGAATCACAGATGTCACAGCTTCCTCATTGCATGCTGTCCCCAGCTCACTTTGGCACCTATATTGCTGTCTGTTTACTTGTGTCTAGAGGGTGAGTATTTTTGCAAACTAAGCTACATGCTACTGAGATACCCTCAGAGGTAGACTTAAGAAAAATTTCAGAGCCTACAAAGGGAATATAACTTCACCTACATTTTCAATGATGTGGCATTTGTCTCCCAAATTCCATTTTCAAAGTTGCCCTGGAAGTCTTTGGAAGTTTTTCCTGTATGAACTTACTGGCATTTCAGTGCAGAAGTGACACAGCATTAAAATACATACTGATAGGATGACTCCACGCTAGGAGAAGGACAGAATGATCCAAGGTCAGATGTTGAACTTCTGGCTTTTGTGAGAACAGAAATTTAACTATAACTACTTGCAACCTCATGTACTTTGCTTTCTTTCTTTCTTAAGCATCACAGCAGAAATTTTAGTGAACAAAAGATATTTCATCACTGGATTTATCAGTTATTTTTCCTTTTTTCCACATCACCTACATCACAGGATAAGACTTACTTCTATAGGTATATAGCAGGATGGGCTGGGTCTCATTCCTACTTGGCCTCACTGCTCTGATTGAAAAATATAAACTTATATTTACATTACTTCTATTTTAGCATGTATTTACTAATGCATATTGATGTAGTAATACATACTTTGTAAAATACTGTTTTATTGTTGGTGATTTCAGCTCTTGTTTTTTGTCTTGCCAAAAGCCATTATCAGGCAGGGATTTCAGCGAGATCTTGCTTTACCCTCATGGTAGCTGTCACCATAGTAGAAATTAATTACATCAAATAATAGTTTTAACTAACCTTTAAATAATGGTAATTGAGATATAACACAGCATGAAAACTTTGAGGTGGGGGCTTCACAGATATAGATAAGGACGATTACATCAGCTGAAGTACTGGAGAAGGGTTATATGATTAAAATAAAGAATAGAGCTCAGCTTTTTGAGTTTCTTAGCATTTCAAATTTACATTTAAAAAAAAGAATTCTTAGAACATTTATTTGGAAGGGTAGAAGGGGAGAATAAATTCTATATCTAGGATTTCTTCCCTTAGGTGGTACAAACAAGTGTAGTGATCTCAGACTTTCTGTTCAGCAAGAGGTATTACTAGTCTGCTATTATTTATACATTCTTTGTCACACTGGGCTACCCTAATGCTAGCTTCTATATTTTGTATAGCCTTTTCTCTGAACATGTTTAAAGTCACTTACAGATCTCTTCTGATTTATGATGGGCTGACAAGTAGAAAGGTAGCGTGCGTGTCTGCTTTCAGATCCAAGTCCCCACTGGAATGCATGTCTGAGGTCTACTGTTCTGTAACAGCATCTTGGCATTAGGCAGGTTCTTGCAACACACTGGATCCCTTTTCAGCAGTTTCCACTATATAAATGTGAAGGTCTCTGGGAATGTGAAACATGCGTGTATGGAAGGACAAACAGTTATGGCAATCATTGTTAATCCCTAGACATCAGAGAAAAAGTTATAAAGACTGGAGAGACTCAATAGATGACAGTTTTACATATGGGTTCCTGAAGTTTCCTGGGATGTTAGTCTGGGACAGTTGAGCTTGCAACCAGTCACTCTTAAATACTTTTACTGATTCTATATTTATCTTTAAATCCCTTCCTAACTCTAACCCTGCTTAAGGAGATACATATGGGTGCAGGGTTTAGTTGGTGGGTGCTTTGTTTTTTGTGTGTGGGTTTTATAGGTTTTTTGGGGTGGGGTTTTGTTTTTTTTTAAGTTTGGTTTTTTTTTTTTAATGTGGTTGGATTCGATGATCTCAAAGGTCCCTTCCAACCACTAAGATTCTGTGAACCAATGTAGAGCTGGATACAATTCACAATTACTAGGATGAGTCAGTATAGGTCAGGATTGGTACTGGTGTATTGTGTACTGTATTTTAGTTAGGAGAGGGTGAATAGATGATTTTTGCAAACAGTTGCAAAATTACACAACTTGGACTCTGACCACAAAAAAAGTGAACCCTCAAAAAACCAATATATGACGGTGTACTGATTAAAATGCATTTTGATATCCCCCTTCTTCCCATCTTTCCTTAGATTCCCAGAACACTATTAGCACAAGCATTTTCAGAACAGCAGCTTTTATTCAGTTCTGAAGATCTCATGTACACTATTTCACTTTTCCTTTTTCTACCTTGCCCCTGGTTAAACCTGCCTTCTCTCTGCCTTCTTTTAATCCCCGTGCTCTAACACCAGCCTGTAAATCCATCCCAAATCCACATGCATTAAATTGCCATGGAATGAGGTGTAATGTTTTTAATCTGAAAGAGAGGAGACTTAGAATAGAAATTAGGAAGAAATTAGTTCCTATGAGGCTGGTGAGACCCTGGCCCAGGTTGCCCAGAGAAGCTGTGGCTGCCCCATCCCTGGAGGGGTTCAAGGCCAGGCTGGATGGGGCTTTGAGCAACCTGGTCTGGTGAGAGGTGTCCCTGCCCAGGGCAGTGGGTTGGAACTGCATGATCTTTAAGGTCCCTTCCAACCCAAACCACTCCATGATTCTATGATACGTGGCAGTTCAGAGTGCTTATCTGTCATATTTGCCTGTGTGGATCACAGTGTATGAGCAGGCTTGTAATTTAAGTATTTTGGGTCCCTTAAATGTGAAGACATCTGAACCTGTTATCCCAAGTGGACTGTGCATCACTATTTCCTGGTCTAAAATTCTACAAGGGTCTAATAACAGCTGTATTTATCTTACTTCCCTTTGTACATCAGAAGGACATAAGCACACAAAGACCATATTATTCAGCAGAAAATTAAAATCATAGCATAGGCATTATTAGAATGGTAATGAGCACAACTTTACTTAACTCTAATACATCAAAGATGTGTACAGGAAAAAACCCCAAACTGAGGAGTTATACCTTCTTCAAATATTTGGCTTTTTCCAGTGGTCACAGAAGATGAAAAATAAGACTTGAGTTAATGAGTAACTTTCCAGCCAATGTATCCCCCAGTGTTTTACATATCAATTATTCTGCCATTCATTAATATGTTTAACACAGAAAAGATAAAGTAGTAGCTCCTTATTGTAGGGAAGACCAGAAATATATAAACACTGTGTAAATGAGTTTACGCTACTGGTTTTCCATTTTTTTGGCTCCTCATCATTCCTATTGCATATATTGCAATCATATTTGGATATTAAAAAGGCAAGTGTTTCATGGCTGTAAGGTTCTAATCAGATAGAAGTCTTCTCAGTTCCTCTAATGGAAAGCCCCACTGCTTCCTTTCGCTGTGCATATTTCTCTAAACTTTGTTTAAAAACAAATCTTACAGAGTGAATGATTGCATTGTACTGCATGTGTGCATCTGCCTTCTACTGACAACTGAAGCTGCTCAAAATGTTAAAAAAATGTATTTGTCAGATCTAATTATATTTATGGGCTATCTTGTCATGACTAAAACAGGTAGCTCTTCTAGAAGATAAAATTAACATGCCCCAAATCCTGAGCTAACGGTGATCTATTTAGATTATCAAATAAGTAATGTGCCAAAAAGTTAATTTTTGGAGTGGAAAAGATACTTGAGCAAAATTCTGCACTAGTTTATTATATAAATCTATTGAAGGCCATTTAACTGAGCAGACTGTTTATTACTAGCATGTTCGTCTGTCTACACTTTTATACACTGTCAATAAAACCAGTCATTCTTTTTCTTTCATATCTAGGCTTGCTCTTTGCCCCTACCCATCACTTCTGTCTCGCTCAGTGATCTGTGTGTTTGCAATCATAAACATTTGTCCTTTTTCTTATCATATCCCCAAGTAACAGAGGTTGGGAGGAAGAAGAATGACACTACAACAACCCGATTCAATTGTAAAAATTTCCCTAGGGAAAAATTCAAGTATTGTCTCTTGTTGCATTAGCTACTGGCACGTTATCATGGAACGCAGAGTTAGAGAATCTGCCTTGAAAGATGTACACACAAACATTCACACACAGATTTTATTGAAAGTAGCTGGTGTTACCAGCTACCAGAAAGTACTCAGGTTAAGAATAAAGCCAACTGCTGTGACTGTCCAGGCAATAGAGAGACTCTGCATACAGGATGCTGCTAACAGCAGGAATTTCAGCTGGCGTTGCAGGCACAAAGCTATGTTCTCTCTCATGCAAGTGGTACCAGTAATCTAATAATTTAGCTTCACCATCACCAGTCTGCACATATAGAGCTTTAGAAGCCTAATCTTATTCAGCTCTTTACAGTATTTCCATCCTAGTAGCCAGATGATACATACAATTTTTCCCCTAGTAGTACCTAATTAAAGGAAGTAAAATTAAGTTCAAAAGGTTACAGTGAACTTTTCACAGCAGTTTTAGCTCTGGCTGGCAGCAATCCTGGTCAATTCAGGACTGATGCTCTATCCAGTATTACAGAACATATACTGCCAGAGGAAGAAAACAAAACCTTACCCAAGATATACTTTCCCAGCTTCTTCTTTCTCTTTCCTATCTGAAAGTTTGGGGGCAGAGGACCTGTCTGTTCCAGCACTTACCCGTGTAAAAGCAAATACAGGCAAATGTAGCATGAAGCAGCACAATGTATCTAAGACTTACAAGTGTAAGCCAACCTAATGTCATAAGTTTCTAATGATTATACATATCCACAGAGGATTCCAATACTTTAACAAAACCTAATTTTGAAGGTTTTCAGTTTCAATCACTTCTTACACTATTAACAGAAGAGAAAAAGACATGAGGGAGTATGATATATAAAGAAATACCCAAAGTGGTTTACTGAGGCAGAAGACAAATGTTCTATTAAGAACTGAGGCTAATAAGGAATGGGGAAATTGGTTCAGATTTTTGAATCCAGGAAAGCAGCCAGAAAGAGTCCCAGACATGCCTGCAGTATAAACGTAAGGCTGGAATAATTTCATAGAAGTTCGTTTACTGTTTAATGTATGGTGATTAAAGTGCATTTATTGCAGAATAAAGTTGTTTTAAAACTGGGGCCACAGACATTACTAACATTCGCCTTAGACAATCATTGAAATCTGAAAGAGGAAGGATAAAAGCCTATACAGGCAGAAAAAGACTGGATGAATTTTTTTCTTAATGATACATCTTAGTAGTTAGTACAACTTTTTATTGCAGTTTGCCGACAATATTATTTATGTTGCTGTTTTCTGTTACTTAAAGCTTTGGGAAAGTACTTATGTTGAAAATATCTCCATCAGATCTCTCTCTCTATTTTAAATAAATGTCTGGGGAAATTTTTCATAAAAATGGCTTGGGCACTTCTGAACAGAGCACTTGGGGAAAAATTAATTGCTTCATCCACAGTAGAAGAAAAAAAGAAACCGACAACTTTCTTTAAAATCCTGCTACACCTTCAAACTTTGAGCCAAGGACTTGAAATTCAACAGAAGATGAGCTTTAGGGTGTGAATGCACAAAAAATCACAAAAAAAAGGAAGTTTTAAGTTAAAGACTTTGAAAAATTTTAGTTGTAGCTAGAGTAGAAAAATATTCCATTTCAAGAAACCACTTGCTAGGCAAGGGTAATTGGACTTGCTGGTCTAGAGGCTTGGAAAAAGGAAAGAGAAGGCGGAATGAAAAGATTTTATGTTGAGGAAAACCAGAAACAGTATGTGTCCACTGGTACACCTGACTCTCCAGAGCCAGGAGCATAAACCATTACAAACCTGATCATGAACTTTCTGCCTGGAAGTATTCATGAAAATCCCTGTTACTCCCTCTGTCTTTCCACATAGAGGGTAAATAGTGTCCATTAGCTAAGTATATCACAGTATATCACAGCCAAAATTTAACATATTGATTCGATGCAAGTTTTAGGAACATGTAAGAACCTACAGGGAAAACAAAGTATTCCATATAAATCAAGCATTCAATCCCTGTTTTTATAAAGATTGATTTTGATCTGTAGCTAGGGGCACTCAGCTAAGATCCAGACCACAGCAGAATACAAAAACCTGTTAGTTATTTTTCTTTTAACTATGCACACCCCACTTACTTTAGGAAGTTGGAAACATAAATTCTATAAAGCATTAATACCTAAACACTTGGTAGGTATTTAAATCATTTCCTGTTTTAGCAACATCTACAAACTAGTGTGAAATAGTGAGAAGAAGCATCGGCACAACCAGTACATAACACTGACGGATTCTTGAGTGTAGCCAAAAATACAACAGTTCTGAGTTGTGTTGCTGAAAATCCAGAGTGGTGTCAGTGACTTTGTATGGAGTTGCCTGTGCTCCGTAGCAATTTAACTGAGACTAGAATCTCCCACAGCAGTCATTTTAGAGGTGACATCCAGACTTCCATAAAGAATGTAACATTACAAGAATATTACAGTGGGTCTAACAGTGGGTGTGCAGAAAAATCCTGGCTGCTAGACAAGGGCGAGGAGAAACAACACACATAGCATCTGCTTTAGGGACGTACAAACATCAGACTTACTTAAAAATTTGCAATAAAGCAACAAACAAAACACAGTACCCACTCAGTGGGCAACTCAGGTGATGACAGCAGTGTAGGTTGTGTCTTCATTAGAGTTATCGTTCAGCTTTTATCATCGGTGTTACCACAGTCCTTATGTGGGTGATTCATGAGCTAAGACTCACATACTGCAGGCTTGCTGTTTTGCAGCTCTTACCAAGCTTAAGGAGATTACTTTATAGCATTTTTAAAAGGTAGTAAACATAAGGTTTGGTTATGAATACAGTGGCAAATCTCCTATCGCTCATTCAACCTTATTGCAAACAATATCTTATGAAAGCATAAGGAAATTCTGGTAGTTATCATAGCTAAAGAAAGTTAAAGAGGTATTTGAAATTGGATAACAACGTCACCTTTGAAAAGGACCTTCCTATGCATAAAAGGTCATATAACAGAGCAAAAATATGTTTGTTTGAGACTGGAACAGTGACAAGTGTGAGCTAATCAGCAAACTGAAGCAAACTTCAGTTGTTGTTTTTTTGAAGAAGTATTTTTTTTTGAAGTAGTATTTTTTTTTTACCTATGAAGAAGTATTATAAATGTGTTTAGGTTTGGTTGATAAAGGACAATGAGAACTCAACTAACTCAAATTCAGTTCCAAATTTGACCAAGAAAGCCAATGGCATCAGCTTGTATTAGAAATAGTGTGACCAGCAGAAGTAGGGAGGGGTTGTCCTCCTGTACTCAGCACTGGTGAGGCCACACCTCAAGTATTGTGTCCAGTTCTGGGCACCTCAATACAAGAGAAACATTGAGGTGCTGGAGCGGGTGCAGAGGAGGGCAATGAAGCTGGTGAGGGGCCTGGAGCATAAATCTTATGAAGAGCGGCTGAAGGAGCTTGGGCTGTTTAGTTTGAGGAAGAGGAGGCTGAGGGGAGACCTCATCACTCTCTACAACTACTTGAAAGGACACTGTAGAGAGGTTGGTGCTGGTCTCTTCTCGCAGGTAGGGAGGGAAAGGCTTCAAGCTCCAAGAGGGTAGGTTTAGACTGAACATTAGGAAAGTATTTTTCACAGAAAGAGTGGTCGGGCATTGGAATAGGCTGCCCAGGGAGGGGGTTGAGTCACCACCCCCGGATGCATTTCAGAGTTGTTTAGATGTGGTGTTGGGTGACATGGTGTAGGGGAGAACTTTGTAGAGTAGAGTTGATGACTGGACTCAATGGTCTTTTCCAACCTAAATGATTTTATGATTCTATTTTCAACTACCAAAAGATACTCTTTTTCTGTTGTACAGATTAAGTATGCCTTGCTGAGCTCCACATGTGTTTTTTTTCAAGCAGACATCTTCACTGGAACTCATTACATCATTTGGGCTGTATGAAGCAAGGAGTAAGGGTATCCTCAGTGATCTAGAAACAATCCTCCATCGCTTCTCTGCACTTTTCAAGGTTTTATGCTTGCCTTTAAGATCAGAGACACTGGAGATTTGCTAATACCTTTTATTCAGTGGTCTCTCAGTATAGAAGTTATGCATCAGTCTTTCTAATTAATCACATTTTTAACAAATAACTGGAATTAAAAAAAAAACAACCTAAACTAAACCAAAACAAAAACTTCACACACAAGCTTCACAAGCTTATAATGTTCTTCAATTTTCATGACAAGCCTGAAAGCTCTAATATTACATTCTGTAATTGTCCTCTAGAATTCCAGTCTTATGCTTCATAGCTTTATTATTTTTTTCAGTAAGCCAGCTTAAGCTGAATCTTTACAGTTGCTTTCACTAAAATTGTAATTGTTTGCTATATCATTTCAGGTCACACACTACATTCAAAAGTTGTCCACTCATTCAAAAAATAAAAACCTATCAACCTCTGTATGATCGATACATGCTTGAGAAGCCTTCTACACACAGGAATTCAAACACAAATCCCCACCTTTACCAACAACAGCCCCTCCGTTGCAGTTTTGTACTATATAAAGTAGGGGTTTTCTCACTCACAATAAAGCAAAAAGGCCATAGTATCCTGATGCATCAACTACCGTTTTCCCCCCACCAACATCCTCTTGAGAAAGGAAAAAAAACCCCAAACCACATCAAATTGCTGCTAGCAGAACCTAACATCCTTTTCAAGGTTTGGCAGCTACTAGGATTTCTCTTTCTTATCTCCTCTCCAGTTCCCTCTCTCTGCAAGGATGATCACACCTTCCGTACACCCCAGCTGCAGTCCCTGCAGTTACACACCCATCCCCAGGAGCGAGAGGACTCCAAGTCACTCCGTGCAGGCTCCTGACTTGGGATTATGAGAAGCCCTGCTACTTTGGGGTGCTAAACACACATACACCCAAAAGCATCCGAGGGGTTACATTTCTTTCATCAGACTTTAAATGTGTCTTTCACTAAGCAAGTTGGTCGTGGATGAAGTGAGAGAAGGTGCAGTTTTAATTATCTGAAAAGACTCAAGGCCTAATTTACCTGGAGAGCACAGTTAGAGCAGCAGTGCAAATGTATCTAGCAATACTCTCAGCGTGGTTTTCACTGTGTATCCCCCAGAGAGGTTAACTTTCTTAATGTTAGGTTTTTCCTCTTATTCAACCTTGCTTTTTTCTACTAAGATCTCTTTGGCACTAAATGAGATTGCAACATAAGCTAAAGGAACTCCACTTCAGTAGCTATGGTGAAATAGCAGCTAGAACAAGTGACACTTCGGGGTGAGAATATTCATAGGTCTTCCTAAGCAGAATAAATACCATTATCATTGTTTAAGGGAAAAGGAGAATAAAAAACCCCTACCCCTGTGAAATGCTACGGTTGTGATCCACTTAAGGGAAGCCTTCAAGTTGACTTCAGTGGGTTTTGCAATCCTGTTTGTATCCCGTTTTGAACAGGATGAAAGTAAACATAATGTATCTAAAAACACTACAAGCAGGATACCTAATGCCAGCAACGCAGACAGTTTTACTGATGACAATTGAGTATTTGGTGCATGATTCATACTCTTCTTGTATATGAATATCTACAGCTGAAAACTTCTGGAATAATAGATACGAAATTGAATAGTCTAACTTTCAGCTCCTCATTTTTGTATGATCTCATCATTACTGTATTAACAGTAGATACTGAAGCATGATCAGTATCATTGTGTTTTAAATTAGTTTCTTTCCTACATGCCTGTGTTCCAAGCCCGACTTCTGTCATTATTCACTACGTGCGTTTGTTCATAGGTCTAGTCAACCTTGTAAGAACAGAAGCCAAATTTGACCACATAGATTTTGAGTCATGCTATGACAAAGCCTAGCCAGGCTGGCTTCACAGATTCATAGGGCTGTACAGATTTTGTCAGCGTTGTGGATCGCTTTCATATCATTCTAAAAATAGAATATTTTATCTGTATACAGCAGGTACTATACATTGGTGAATATGCATTATTTTAAAAATGCACAGATAACAACGTGAACTGATAAATGTAAGTCCATCTTTAGAGGAAGCTTGCATGGATTTTTAATCTGGGTATTTACAATATCATAGGAATGCCGTGACTCAGATTTGGCTGGGTAAAGTTGTTATTTTTTAGCCTCAAACAGGTTTGTAAATAGTTATTTTTCCCCAAACCTGAATCATATAAGCGTTAGATGGATTTATTTTTGTTACTAGAAATAAACCAAAATCCAATCACATTTTCTCTTGATCTTTGGTTATTTTTCAGCCATGCATTAGTTACTGTACCACTGCTAGTGGTATTAGGTGTAGCTCCAAGTTTTGTAACACATACTGATGGTTATTTTAGTGTTCTGCTAACACTGCTGGTACTTTTGTGTGTGTGAGGAGAAAGAGGGGGAGGAAGGTAATTACTACTTGTATTCAAGCCTGTGTTGCCTATAAGGACATTTTCAGCATTCATTTTTCCTCAATTACAAATTGTTTATTCCTGCAAACTCCATACTCATGCAGCCACAAGTTTTATTAAAATCTGTATCAGCATTTGTACTAGTTCTTTAGACCTTCGGTTCTCTCTGCAAATAATTTGTGTCTCCTATTGTAAAGCTCTCCTATGTTGAAATCAGAAGAGTTTCCCTTTTTCAATCATACCTCAACTAGAATTGTCTCCTCTTCGTTAAGGTACCAAATTAATTAGTTCACCCTCATGATTTCATTCATTTTGCTTGAACCAGGCTCTTGAATCAAATATTGAAAACTGATAGACTGGTTTATGCTACTACATACTTGATCTACTGCTACTGTTAATAGTAGTAAAACAAATTTTGCAGGTTTTTCTGCATAAGGCACTCCTAACAGCTTAAGTGAGAGTTTCACTAAACCAGACAAACGTATGACAATAACCACACAGTAGAAGTTTAACAGCAGCATTTCAAATTCTTGCTCTTTTGTTCTTTTTACTCCCAGTGACATCTCTTCTTGACTCAAACAGCTGTGGCACTAAAATTATCTTAAAGCTGAAAGGTGCTAATCGAGCTTTTAGTTTATTCATTATTCAGCAACGGATGCTTAGTTATTCATTTCTAGTATTACCAAAAAAAATTACTTAGGGTAACACTGTATCCTACTATTAAGATGGCACATAAAGCTGAAATTTTACCACTGATAAGAAGCCATGGATTTCTAACTATTCTAGTTTGTATTCTGTGTTTCATACACAAGATATGTGGGGGAAAAAGCTGATGACTTACAACTTTATTTCTTTTTGCTCACTAAAAATCTGCTGTTGGTACTGTTGTAAAAAGAACTGTGAGAAAGAGGCTCAGATATTGGATAAGAAATAGTATATATGCTGGAGGTTACTCACACATAGACTTCTCAGCAAGGCTTATTAGGTCAAAGCAGTGCAAAAGTTATTGCAGCTGGATGGATTCCAGCTTCCAAATCCACCCTGAACTCACAAAGCAGATTTAGAAAGTGGGGGCCAATAGCCACAGGGCAGAGCAGAACAACAGTTTATCTTGAAAACTTTTATTAAGAGTATGAGGACATCTCTGAGACCACTCAGGTTACTCAGCCAGCAGGGGTGAGGTGGGGGTTGCTGAATTTTCAGTGACCTGTTCTCAGGTACCACTAGTTAAGTATCATACCATTTCTTGCATGGTAACTACTTGTAGCCTTCCAGGAGAATTGTGCTTAGAAGCATAGGTTTTATTATGTTTTGATTCATTTACAGCATACTTCAAACTTTTAAATTGAGGTATTGAAGTCACTATTGTAACTAAGAAACGATGACAAGGGTACTGCCTCCTAATGCTGTTACTTTTAAACAGCTTTTGCATCTTCATTGTTACACGGCTGAAAAATTCCCCATAGGATGTATCTTAGTTGTAAGAGAATAACTCATTATCTAATATCAACCCAAAAAGCTATAGACATTCCAGAAAGCAAGACAGATAACATTTCTTACCTCTCCACTCTAGGAAAATGCCTGAAAAAGTATCTTCCCAACTCTACCAAAAGAACAAATGAAAGCAATAGCTAAAAAGCTCCCAGCTGACAGCTTTCAGCCCAACCCGCCTTAAAGCAATTTGAATTTTGTTTCAATTTCTTCCAGCTGGCAGCAATCCCATTAAGAAGCAGTGCCACTGACATACACACTTACTATCAGTCTTCTCCTCCCAAAGTCTATTTTGCACTAAATGCCTCAGAGGGGAATAAGACAAATATTTTGTGTCATCTCTTTGCCCACTGAAGACTCAATGCATTAGAGAAAGAACCATCCAGTAAAAGTTTTAACTAGTTTTGCTCATTGAGAGATGCAGGAATGGCATAGAAATAGCAGAACAAGACAGTAGATTGTCATCATAATACTAATTCTGTCACCTTGAATTTATGAGATTAGGGTTTTTTTACAGCTCTTAAGAACGAGGTATAATTTTGGTTTGTATTTAAGATTTTCATGTCTGACATTAAGTGGTGTAAATGGGTAAATTTAAAAAAATAATTTTAATTGCTCCTTCTCTTCTTTTGTGCTGGTTGCAGCAAAGGGAAGAGTTTCCCATTCCATAAGGGAAAAATTTCTAAGGCTTTTGTAAAAGCTAAAAGGAAGAGACAAATCCTGGAAATTTTGCACACCTGCATTATTTTTGGAAATCTTTTAATCTTGAACTCCTACTGTTTATAATCTGTTGCCTTGCCTCTCACCAATCCTAATACAAGCTGAAGATTGTAGTAGTAGATTTGTAGTAAAAAATAGTATTTCATATGGATTTCATAACTAGATAATTCTGAAAAAATACATTCTTTTAAATTAGATCTTAGGAAATATGGAGTCTAGAAATGACGATTCTGACAAAACAGATGCAGACACCAAGTAAACAATGAGATTGATATGCTCTTAATGTAACTCCCTTAAATATAAATCTTCACAATGTAGGTAAAGACAGATAATAAACAACATGTCTAAGAAAAATTCCATCTGCGCATCGTATTTCATAGCTGAATAAGAACAGGGCTCCATAGATTGATAGCATTCCATCTGGCCTCCTTTTAAAAAAATGTTTACAAGCACTTCTCCCATCTCTCTTTCATTATATCCACAGTACTTAAAGGTGCTCCCAGAGTTCCATAGGACTATGTGCCCAACTTTCCCTTTAAAGCATGCTTCTGCTTATAGCAGAAGATATCAACCATTTCTTTCAGATCAATTCTTACAAACTGGCAATTATCTTGCCTAAATGATTTCCAAATTAGGATATGGCAGTATGGTCTGCTTGGGGTTCACTGCTTTCCAGTATCAGAAGACACAAGTAGAATAGCAACATGAATTAGTTAAAACTACAGAGAACCTCAGACACTCGTTGTCTTGATCTGATATGGGGATCTGAAGTTTAAGATCTGAATAGGGAGCAATGGGTTTTCATGATCCAACCTTCATTGTAGAGCCAGGTTGGAGCTGCCTAAATCTCAGCATGAGTTAGAACAGTTTCCAGGTATGATCTCAAGAGGCCACAATGTTGGTGGCGGTTCTTGGTTTGCTTGGCTGCAGAAGTGGGGAAAAGGGTAGAGTTGCCAGGCCAACACCACGCCGAGGAGAGAGGCTTCTCTCATCGCAGACCAGGCTAATATCCTCTGTAAACATTTCATTTTTGCTTAGAACCCACTTAGACTGGCAGAGAATGGGGCTATAACAGAACAAATAATCCAGTTCTGTGTCTCTGTGGTAGGTCATTACTTTATCAGGGTCTTAATTTCTATCACATAGAATTGCACCGCTCAGGACTGCATTATACGATCACTGTTCAGGAAAACAGAGAGTTGTAATTTGCAGTGTTAAAAGTCACAGATTCCTCCCTCTTGTTGATGTTGAGACCTGACACTTTGATTCGTTTAGACCACTCTCTATTAACTTGACCTGTGAAATCAAAGAATATTATACTGATATAAAAGATGCGCTGATGTGCACATCAGCCTAAATTCTTGCCCCATTTGAAACAACAATTGCTAATCCCTTAAATTAATACATTATTGAAATTAGTAGCCAAGAACTTGTGCCTGTAACTTAAAAAAATTATATGAAGTCTTCAGTATTCTACTGCTTTTTGTGAGCACGCTCACAAAGAGCAAACTCGACACACCTATGTAATCACCATCATGAGGCAAAGTTCAGATTTGCTTTTGGGAACATTCACAGCAGGAAATATATTCAGAGGACTTATGCACATCTAGTCAGGGAATAGAAACGATATGGTATTAGAACAATTGTTCAAATTTGAAGTAGGCTAGCCTCAGAATTTTAAATACCAACATAAATGTCACTGAATTACAAATTAAGATGCGTTTATCTGTTCATGGACATAAATGGATTGAAAAAGAGGTTAAAAACATGACTCTGAAATGACTGATTAAGGTGAGATTCTACCATTACTGAGCAATACAAAATGAAAGCTCAATAGATTCTTAGAATATATAAATATCTGCCCGTTACAAAATGGCTTCTGTTATAGCACCCTGACTCTGACAAAATTAAAAGGCCCAGCACAGAAAAGCATCTTGAGAGAAAATCTTCCTGCCAAGACCCAGTTGCAACAAAGGTGTCTCATGGGACCCTATCAACTTGGTGGCAGCAGAGAGACACTCCAGTGCAACAGTGTTTATTCTGGTATATTTTAGGTTAGAATTGATTTGGTTATCACCATATGCATTCACTTACAGATGGATTTTAGTGCTTTAAATGATATAGAAAAGACTTTTATGTAGTATTGGTTTGAATCCTCTCTCATAGCATAAACACCATGGTCAACAGCTAAAATCATGGAGTTTCTTTCCTCCTAAGACATCCAAACTGAAGAAAACCCACTTTAATTCACATATATGTATAAATGGGTGTTATATATCCAAACAAAATCGTATTTTGTTAATACATTCTAAATATTTGGATTATATGACTTAGGCTGATAAATATCCAGAGAAGAAACTTTTTATTTAAAAAAACCCAACCGAAAAACTCAAATAGTATTGTTTTCAGAAAGACGTTCCCTTAGATGATACTTTTGAATCATACATATATTTCTCTTGAAAAGAATAATAATAACCAGGTACATACCCCATCTAAATGGCAAGCCCCCCCCCGAGCTAAACATCCAGCTGTGTTTATGTTACTGTGCCACAACACTTCCATCTGAACCGATCACAATTCAGTTGAATGGTGTTTTTTCCTTCCACAACAAAACTATGTCAACTGTATTTGTGCATCAACACTTGATATGCTGTCTAATTGTATTTGCATTGATGCGGTTTTGGAAGATAAAGGTAGTTATTCCACATTGTCTCAACGAGGTTTGAAAATACTGAAAGCTGGCACACAAAGTAAGGGTAAAAACCCACAGGAAATGTATGCTAGAATACTGTCTGGAGTGCTAGGAAAAAATGGGTAAGAGTTTTGGAGTACCTTTAATGTTTTAGTGAAGTCTTTCCTCCACAATACAGTAGCAGAGTTAAGATACAGTTAGAAGAAGAAACCAGAGTGGTAGGCTGGTTACTGTAAAAGAAAATAGGCTGGGTAGGAAGGGAATAGCAAGTGTATTATTACTTACAAATATTTACAGTGAAGCATAAAAATAGCTTCATAATTAACTAGTTAGGATTGGTTAAACATTACAATATAGACAGTAAAAGTGGGATTTCTCTGTCCAGATTTAGCATATGCATGTAGGTGGCTACCTCTGAGCCAGACACTCGGTGCTTCCTTTGTGGGCAGTGGAGAGGAATAGTCATTTCCAGAGGTCAGTTCATCTCAGACTAAGACAGTGGTCAAAAACCGGTCTGATTAATTGCATTGTAGGAATCTCTTTTTCTCTTAATCATCCATCAGCTATAAGGGAAGACTCAACAACTACTCCATACGCGCATGTCCATGTTATAGGTATCTAAAAGTGATGAAAAGAATTCCTCCCAACTGCCAAGACCATGGAATTACTATTTATTAAATCTACTGTAAAAATATCAGATTAACATGTTGTAGTTCCTATAGAAATTATTATGCACTTTCTACTCTTTACCATCAATGTATGTGGGCAAAACAAATACTTGGAATTTTAATTCAGTTTTTCAGATTTGCCTCTGTGCGTTTTTCTATTGGCCAACATGATCACTGGTAATTTCACAGGCTATTTCTGTAACATAGAATTGTCTGGAAATGTTATCACACTTGTCTTTTTGATGTGATGACTTAGCAATCCAGAGGAGAAACAGCCCTCTGATATAAGGGGCTTAAAACAAGGGAAGAGGAAAATGGGATTTGTTGGGTAAAACTGTGTTCTCTAATGAGACATAGGATGTCCAGCACTAAGCAATAAAATGAGATTCTAGGGAGACCTGAGTTTCTGCTGAACCACAGATAATACTCTGAGCTACAGAACTAAAAAAACAGAGAAAGCTGTTGCCTTCTGAAATTTTGCTGTGTGTTTAGTTAGCTGTGATTTTAAATGTATTTAATAGTGACAAATGTTTGCAGTCTAGGTAACACAGAAATGGTACCCACATCAATAACCTGTTCCTTCCATCCTACTTCACCAGTACCCTCCAGTGTTAGTGAAAAGCAACAGTTGAGAGAAGAGTATTTTCTCTGGAGCTTTCAAGGGTTAAATTCTGTCCTTGATTACATTCCCATAAAGGTAAAAGAAATTAAATTGCTAATATATATCAACTCCAGCTTTAATAACAGAATAAATAAAAGCTGAACTTAGCCCTTCTCTGTCATATTGTCTATTCCATGCACCTTAAATTGTCAGGGGACCTTGAGAATCAATTTTAGTTGTTTTGGATTAGTCTAGTTTTTCTGTTTTGTGATTGTTCTTCTGTCAATGTGGTAGTTGAAATTTGGACTTCTTCATCACCACCCTTAGATTCTGCAAAGTTCAATGAAAATGCGAACTTTGAATATAACATATAGAAAACTCAAATTCTTCTCTCAAGTAGACAAGGGAATCTGTTGTAACTATTAGTGGCTGTGGATTTATTCTGGATATTTTGGGGGATCACAAGGAACAAAAATTAGACTTCTTTTTTAATAAAAATAGGACTGTTTTTCTCATCAAATATAAATAATACAATTGTATCTAATATGCCAATAGTCTGATTGTTAAAGTTTTTAGATAAAATTGTTAATTGCCTGTGTAGTAAGCTGTTGCTGCTTAAGGTGTAACATCAACCTTAACAGCATTCGTGGGAATGACACTACAATTTTCTCAGTAAAAAGAATACAATTAAAATCACTGAAAATTTACAAATTAGAGTTTGCAATGCAAGTAGAGAGTTCGTCAGCTTGTCATTGAGACTGCGACCTCTCTGACATCAGCCATAAAAGTGTTCAGCATTGTTTTTCCTAGAGGGCATGGGAGAACCTGATCAGTGAAACTGTGTGTGCTCGTCTTGAGCCTGAGCTCTCTCCCACTGAAACCAGTGAGAAAACTTCCAACAACTCCCCTGAAAGCAGGACCAAAACTTTACCCAGAAATACTCAGATTCAGCTCTCCCCTTCGGTTACGTAAATCTGAATAATCAGTTCTGAAATAAGTAGAATTTCTGTGATTTAACCCAAAGGAATTGAGAGTATTTTTCTTTAATTCATGGGAGGGGGAGAGAAAAAGACATACATTGCCTCAACTCTGCGTATCAACCAAGACTCTATCTGCTGTCAAAATCCTTATCTGCTTAAGCTGGAAAGGAAGAGCTGACTTCACCATTTAAGGATTTAAGCTTTTATTGTCTACTGAATTTTCTGTTATCCTTATCCCTCTACTTATCCCCTTCCCCACTGCTCAGCAGGTAGATTCCTTAAGAAGGAGGGGCTAATTTCTGTTTTCTGGTTCTGTCCAGATTTCTTAACATTTAACGTACCTTATTCCATCAATGTGTAATCTGAACTGAGATAACCAGAACATTTTCACTTCAGTCCTTCAGAACTACCTGGCTGGTTATTTTTAGATTATCATTATTAATTTCAAAGCCAAGACCTGTTGCTGGAGCTGGAGGCTGTACTTGAGGCTGACTAAATTCAAGGTACTACCTCCAGAAGAGTCATTCAACTCTGTTCACCAGTGGTCAATGAAGTGACAAGCAGATAATCCTCAGATGGAGGTGTAGCATCCTTTATGTAGCACACAGAGTTTACTCATCTCTGTAAGGTCCCCTGTCAGAATGAAATCTCCATGGCCTTACACAGAATTAATCTGCTTTCCTTGCCTTATAAGCATGCATATGCACACACAAGTGGCATTCTTCTTTGGTAGTGAGTGATATCATGAGATTTTCTCCTAAATATGCCATATAACTAATATCTTTGCTTTTGATTGCGCCCATCACTGGCTTCTTGAACACTGGAACTTCATCCTTCTATACCCATAGGCCTATGCTGTAATAATGTCCTCTATCCAAGGGCAGGGGTGTTTCCATGATAGCTTCCAACCAAAGGATTTGATGGAGATGGCCAAGTTAACAGCAAAAAGCTCTCTGCTCTGCAGAGCTGTATCCCTTCAGCTAGTAAATACATGTCCTGTTGGAGAAAAGCCACTAGTTCTGCCTATAACTGCACCGAAGCCATAGCTCAGATTACAAATGTCTATATCCATAAAGTCAGCAACAATTTCCCCTAAGCAAGTGCAAAATACACACTCATTTTTACTCCTCCATGGTCCATAAGTAGATGTTCACAGTCCCATGTTTTTCTACCTGAGCTTCTGTTGTAGATTAAATTCTGACAGCCACCGTCACATCGTGGGTGTGACCCACAATGGCATGAAATACAGAGCCAAAAAGAGTGTCAGTAAATGGATATAAAGAAATGCTGAAGGGAAAACTAGTGAATTTTTCTCAAATCTTGCACAGGAAGATGCTGCCGAGCTAGGTCAGCAGCCTCCAGATTAACAAGGCAAGAACACACGTTAAACTGCTTCTACAGGGAACAGCCAAATCCAGACCAGATCGGTGCCATGAGGAGAAATTAAACCGAGATGCATTTGTCTGTAGCTCTCAGCTAACATGGAAGGCTTGGGGGTTTTGTGTAGGAATCACTCACCCGAAATGCAAATGCAGAGATACCAAAAAACTTGTGGTTCCCAACAGCAGCTGGGAGCCGTCCACAGGTGCAGATTAATCTCACAAAACCTCCCCGTGCCGTCACATGCATGAGCACACACCAAGAGGTAGAGCGTCCAGGCTCTGCAGAGCCACACGTCCTTAGAAAGAGCAGATGTGAGGATTTAGGACAGAAATTCAGCAGCCAGGAGCCCTTCTGATGGAACGTTAGCCAGGCTGCATTTCCCTGGGAGGAGGTGCTACATAGCGTGGAGGTTCTTCTCCCGACAGGAGGAATCTAAGGGATTATCTTTCTGAATCATTAAGAGAATGCAGCAGATCTTAGTACGGCTCAGGTACTGGGTATTAATGGGTTACAATCCAGGCGAGGAAAGGGAGACCACTTAATTTTGTGAAAAAGGGATCAAGCTGAAGCAGTAGCAGATAGAAGGCCAGTATCCCTTGAGAAGGTCATTTTCAGTGTATCAGCAGCCTGCCTCCCCTTACTATTTTTTCTCTACACACGGCAAAATATTCCTACCTCACAGTGACATTCATCTTTTCTTCCATCCAGCAAAAGCATAGCTTGTTGTTTCAAAATGGTATCTTTTTTTTTCCTCTTGCTTTAGAAAGTCCCTTTCTATTTTGCAAATAGATAGAGAGGGAAATACTCGTCGCTAAGCTGATTTAAAGAGAGAAAAAGACACAGAATATTTCACTCACCTCTTCGGCACCCGGCAGGCTCCGCCGCCTCAATCCATCAGTGCAAACACCCGCTGACGCCGCTCCTCTCCGCCGTGGCCCTTTCTCACATCAGCATCTCCGGTTCGCGGGGACAGACACCGCGGTGCAGCCAGACACTACCTCCGCAGCCCGAGCGGCAGAAAAAACCTGCCCTTTCTCATTTTCTCCCGAGGAAATAAAACGTTTGGGGTTTTTCCTAAAGAAAAAAAAAAAAAAAAAGGAGGGGTGTAGGTGTTTTGGGATTGGGTTTGGTTTTTTTTCCTAAAGGGAACACTTGTCCGGCGGCCCCCCGCGGGCGGCAGGGAGGTGCTGCGGCCGGGAGCCGGGCAGGGGGAGCGGGGCTGGCTCCGGAGGAGGAGTCGGAGGCTGCCAGCCCGTTTCCAAGCCAACGGCGGGGGGTTCGGCGGGCGGGGGAGCGGCGGGCGACTCCCGGATCCCGCCCGGGGCCCGGAGCCCCCGCGGAGCCTCCCGGCCGCGTAAGGAGCTCGGTGTTGGCGAAGGGGGCTTGGGGTTGGGATTTGTTTCGTTGTTTGGTTTTTTCTCTCTCTCTCTGGTGCGCGGGGCTGCGCTCCCGCGTTGCATAACAGGCGTGCGGGTACGTGCCCGCTGCGGGCGTGCCGGGCCCTGCCCGCCGCACAAACGCACACCCCGCGGGGCGTTCCGCGCTCTGCGCAGCGGTGCGGCTCCCGCCTGGGTCAGGATCCTGACTTTCATGATTAATTGGGCAACGAATATTGCAGGGGATCGATGAAGTCGAGGGAACCGGGCACATACATGTTGGAATGATGCAATCGAGGGTGCAGAGAGAAAAAAACTCGGTTACAGGGAATTCATCTTCTCTTTGCATCCCACTTTTTCCATCACTCAGTTGCTCTTGGCACTGGACATATATTTTCTTCAGCTTTTCCCTTTCTGCCTTTCTTTTTTCTTGTCTGTTGCATTTGTGAATGGGTAATTTATTACAGCATTTTTCAAATAATGATGAATTACCATTTTCATTTTATCTCATTAATGGATTTACACTATTTATATTCATTTTTTTTTCTAGTGTATTTTTCCTTTTGGCCATACCATAGTACTACTTGCATTGTGGAATCTCCAGCCCTGGTCAAATAGCTGTGATTTCTCCCTTCACTGGTAATTTTATAAACATAACTTGTTACTGGTACCCTTCTGCTGGAGACGGCAGCAGAGAGTTTCAGACATAGAAAAAATGCAGGCATTTTTTCCCCATTAAAGCTAACAAAATACAGTCCAGAAAGCATCTGATTTCTGTAAATAACATCACTTCCAGTACTGATATTATCAGCAGACCTGTAGCATGGATGGATTATGATAACTAAATATTTTAGACTAAAACACAATGTAGCATCATTGTTTTTCTTGCACAGAAATAAGAGCCATGAGTCAGTATACCATGAGAGGAAAATTTTCCTATAAGTAATGACTTTTAGGTGGTTTTCACACTATCAGAGTTTGCCGGTACATCTAGACTGCCAAGTTGTGCTGGTAAACTAGCATTTAGAAAAGAAAGGTCATACACATAACTTGCATGGTTCTCCCAGCAAAATGATAATATTCGAATCATAAATTTGCTCAGCTTTAAATAAAAAGTATAATCTCTACAGTTTTATTTTGAAATTTTAGCTTTCACTATATATTCATATACACCTTTTGGCGCATTTATATGATCAGAAATTGGTCGATTTTAAAATTCTAATAGTGTTTGGTTTTGCAAGTATAGTCTTTACTTGCAATTGCATAAATCTCTGATATAGTTATGTTGGCAAGGGAATAGAATAAAAAATTGTATCTGTGGTAACTGAGTAGTGTAGATAATAGGATAAAAGAACAATAACGAGGTGTACAGTTTTAATCTGCTATTCCATAAAGAACAAGTAGTTACTATAGAAACTGTCACATTACATGTATCTTCAGCATAGTACTTTATATGTGAGAAAAAGCATCTTCCACACATTAACCAACTTTGGCAGAAATAACAGCATCAACTACCATCATCCTGGGTAGGAAGATCATCATTCACATGCTCTCTACAGATTTCATCACTTTTAGGTATTTTCAACTGATATAACAAAACGCTTTCTTCCTTGCAGTTTTGAAGGAGGCACCTAACTGTAGATCAAATTTTGTCAGTGAAGTACAACCATGCAGTATGTGAGTAATGGCACAGGTCTTTCCCTGAGAAGTTTAGAGTTAATATTCCAACACCACAGTATGGGAGCTTGCTCTTGATTAATGGTGGAGTTAGAACCCAACTAATCTGAAAAATACATCATCAGCTATGTCTAAGTTTTCTTCAGTCTCACCTTGTCTGGCATCCAGAAGTTCTCAAGGAGGGGCCTGCAGCCTGCATTGATTGCACTACATGTGGATAAACTCCTACAGGAATTTAAAGAGAAATATATGTCTCAAAATAGCACATACAGGTGATTACAGTCAAATGCATATAAAACCAGCTCAGTAGTCTCAGTTATTCATTGTATATGGATAGGTTGAAACCACACAAATACACGTTGAAAGTGAATACTCTGCATTACTTTTTTTTCCCCTCAAAAATAGTAAGCAGTAATTTGAAAGAACCGTGATGATCTGACTGGGTTCCTGCTCCCTCTTCCATGTCAGGCAGGTCACCATTTTAATTCAAAGGGAGCAGCATTTGGCTGTTGAGGTGTAACTTCTAATACACAGCTTACTGGAACCCTTCACTCCACAAGTTTCACTCCACTTGCCAGCGCTATCCATTGACCAAAAGCCAAATCTTTGCCTGTTTACTGTTGCTTTCTGTTTGGGATCAATCAAAATAGATGCATTCATACATGTTTAGTTTGAAGACAATAGTGCTAAAACAGAGACGTGCTCTTAAGTGGAAAATCCCACAGGGATTTTTCTAATCAATTACCCTTTATTATACCATGACAACATCAAAATATTTATACGCACACATGCAATGTTCTTGGTGAGTGCACATCTCCAAATGATAGAGGGTAAATCGAGAGGCCACATCTGGTCTGTAATAAAAATATAATAAAAGACATTTTGTGTTTCATTCAGTTTTCTACCAAACACCCTCTTTTTAACAAGCCATTGTAGATCATGGTTAGATATTTATAGATGGGTCTGTGATTCTCTTTGAGCATGAAGAACTGAACAGAACATTTAGAGAAGAATAACAAGGCTGTAATTTTTTTAACCATTTTTCTCATGTGGAAGAGTTTAAAATAGCATCAAGTACAGATGACTGGGATTTGATATTTATAACTATCTGGCATATTGTTGCTTTGTACCAGTGACTGTGAATGGTGGGGGAAAAAAATCATGACCGCACCTTCCAGCAGGTGGTATCAGCCTGACATCATTTGGCTTTATCATTTAGCATGAAAATCCACTTTCTACCAAGATTTCACTCTTTTCTCTTCTTCTCACATCCTTAACTGAGAGTTACACTTAGTATCAACTGTATACTCTTCCTATAAGGTCAAATCATGGGAGACATTTGAGAATGTGAACCCAGGTGATGAGTTACAGCTAATACCACAAGCCGCTAAAGAGAAGGGCACCTCTAGTTTTCCAAGGGACAAAACTTTTAAGAAGAAAAAGAAACAACCAAACCCAAAAAATATCAGGTGCCTTATATGCCTGCCTTTGCAGTTTTGCTGCGGACCTACTGTATTTGCAGCTTACTGTCATTGGCTCAACTGCTGAATCAACAGCTGCCACTGGAACAAAGTTTAGAAAAACAAGTGTTAAATGCAGGAGCTGGAGCAGAGCTGCTCAGAGGCTCAGCCAGAGCTCTGGGGGACACACTGCCCTCCCTCTGCAGTGAACTTGCTATAGTAGCCCTCACTTAACCTAACCTTTGTGATGGGTACACGGACCCAAGCTCCTTCAGAGCCTCCATGGGAAGAAAGGTACAGAGAGATACCAAGAAATAAGATAAAAGCATGTAGTTCTTTGTACAGGACTCATCCTTCAAGGCTGCATTATGTTAAAAAAAAAAAAAAAAGAGAATGATAGTATTCTTCCTTCATCTTCACTAGTAAGGGTAAAGGAATGGGGAAAACAAAAACAACCAAAACCCTCTTAAACTTTAACCCGAAAAGAAAGGGACACTGTTTGGTAAAGTATACAACAAAAGATCTGTGAAGCGTGGACAACTGACAAAATCACTTGAGATCAAAACATATAGATTCTTTGGGAATTATACCTGAGGAAATGCAATTAAACAGGGCCAGGAATTTTTTGATACCAAAGCTTTTAAAACAAAAAGTACCAGTTATAACTGTTCACAACCTATTTTGTGAAGCGTTTTTAGACAGAGACAAAAGACTGGTCTCTGACTACATCAGTGATAAATGAATGGAAAATTGCATAAATGTGAGTGACGGGGTTTGTGATTTACCACTCCTCTTTTATAAAGGTTTTTGCCCTGTCAATGACAGGCACAAGATCAACTCAAATAATAAATGGAAGCCACTGAGGAAGAAATTCAGCCTCCAGACGTACATCTCCAGGCCCATTTTCAGCTTTGGAGGGTATCCTGTCTGACCCCAGCTACACCCTAGAAACATCCAAGTGTCCTGTAGGTCTTAAGTTGTACCTGACAGTCCCAAGTGATACCTCAGATACTAAAACGACATTAGAAACCTACATTTGGGTACCTGAATCACTTTCTTGCTGGGTGATGGAGTCAATGAAATGGGCAAAGCACATTATGCAAACTTTACCTATCACGTGAACTGACTGAATTGATAAACACATAATTAAGTCTATCAATTAATATAGTTTTCAGACTGACTTATAACAATGTAATTTTTAAAAGCATGTTAAAATGGCAGTAAATGTTATCAGCTGATTGTTTCTGGCACCTGTTATAGTTGTTGGAAATTTGATCCTCTGATTCTGTTTAACAGCATTTTGAATACTCTGTATATAATGTTCTTAAAGATAAGCACATTAGTAGTGGCGTGAAAGCATCTATGCTTAATCTGGTGTGTTTACAGAAGCAAGACCTAATATTTTAGTCTAAGTTAAGTAACAGGTTCATTTTGATGTTGTTAGGGCTTGTGTTCTACTGCACTAGTTGCTTTCCAATTAAAAACAATGACAAAAAAAGGTCTTTTTGCAAGAACACCTTCACTTCGTTCACTTAGAGAGCCTCATTCAGAAATGCGTCTCTAATCAGAAAATGCGTGCCTATTTATGAGTGACTCCTTTCAGCCAACATCACTGATTTACAGCTCACTGGAGGAATGAGGCTCTGAGCCCAAGAGCAACATTTACTGGGGAGGCAACTTCAAAAAACAAATCATCCTCAAAGCAGCCCGCACCTTGGCAGTCTTGTATTCAATTAAGATTTAGGAATCTTTCACCGGTGGAAATAAAATATAGATAGACTAATACATACTGGAAATCACTATTGTAGAATCTCATTCAGAACAGAATGCAATTTTCATTTCAGTAGTTTTCCTCAGGAACATGGCTTCCCACGTTAAAACGTGGAATCTGCAAAGGAGCGGGTCTGGGTGGAAAGAGGAGCGTCAGTTTGCCCTTCCACCCAGCTCCCCTCATGTCGTGCAGCCATCTGGGCCTGCGGTGCCAATCAAGATGTGTTTCTTCTGCTCTCATTTCAAATAAAGTTGCCAAGCCAGACCATCTGAAGCAGAACAGAATTCACCCGCTCGCGTACAGGATTCTTCTTTTCCTCGAGGTGTTATCAGTTCGAACCATTCGGTTGTGCTCATCTTGGCAGCCGTGTAAGCGGTGGGAACCGTAGGGAAAATTGCCTTCCTGCAGCTTTGCCAGCGTGCCAGAGCAGCAACTGTGGGCAGGGGTTTGTCAACACTACAATTTCTCCAGTTTCTTCTTTGAAAATTCTGTCAATCGGGTCATTTTTTCAAGTAGCAAAAAAATAAATCTCCCACCCTTCTAACAGTGACGAAAACGTAAAAAAGAAATGCTTAAAAATGAAACTGAATTAACGTTCTCTTTAACCTCCTCCTGTTCTCTTCTAGCACTATTCACAGTTTTTCAGCCAGTTCATATATTCAAAACAAGTTTATGTTAATTTTCAATATTAAATTTCTCGGTATCTAACATAATTCAAGATATTTCATTCCTTTAAGCTTCTCATTTTTATTTATTGTTTGACAGTAGCATAGTCAAATCCATATAAGAATTTTCTCTTCCAGTACCTCTGTTTCTGATTGATTGCAATTCAGTTATACTGTACAAGTCCAGAGATTATTATTTCCTCTCCTGAGGAACAAAACTGAAAAAATATGACTGCTCTTTTACATGTGAACACACGTGAGGTTAATTCACTTGTTAGAAAAGGTGAATGTTAAAGGTAACCAAATGTTATAATGGTCATTTTACTAAGTAGAGCTATTTTGCAATGCAGAATTCCAGTTACAGAGATACAGAAATTTAAGCTATTTAACAAAACTATCTCTTGAAGTTCATTCACCTTGCTTTAATTTTTTTTCCTTCTGCCCCAAAAGAGGACTCTTGCAGCAGAAGTTCTGAAAACTTGCAATTGTGCATTTCTCTCAAATTGAAGGCTTGTAAGGCAGTTGGACTTTAAAACTGTTTTTATTAGTGTAAACCATTGCCACCATCACCTGAAGGGTCTCTTGAAACGGTCAGGCATTTTAGACACCACAGCAATATGATTAATACCAAGACTTATCCGCAGCTTTGAGGAAGCTGGTTGCTCTCCTACAGCTTCCCGTGGAGGAAGCCTCCTTCATCCCACCGAGTCTCCCACCTCCCTCTTTTCTCAGCGGTGACACAAGGCCATGGCAGCCTCCAGCTTTCCTTGCTGAGCTATGGCCACCAGCTGAGCACCAGCACCCAGGGAACATGGTGCTAAACTGGCTCTTAATGATTTCTTAACTCTGCAACCCACTGAAGAATTACTTTAAACCACTGTTTGCCTCTTTCCTTCCCACCCACTCCTTTTGCCCTGACCATCGAGACAATAATCTGTGTAGGCAATGAGTTGTCTCCCGCACCTTTACAACAAGCCTCTGTGACAGAGCAGACCTTCTTTCGCAATAGAAATCTCTAAAATTTACTACATTATAAGAAATAATCACCTGAACTTTTGTCAAACCGCTAATGCCATGGTCACCTTACAGCATCAATTTCTCTGTGACTGAAACTTGCTATGCTAATTGTTAACACTTTCTACACTCTTGATGTATATGCTTCATATAAAGTATAAAATCCAATATTTAAGTTAATGTTTGCAAACGTGCCAGTTCAGGTTCTCTTGTGAATATATTATCTCCTGTGCACACTAAAGTCACTGTTTTCTGTGAATGCTGCAGTTCACAATAGGTACTCGTGTAAGCAGAACGGCAGCACGGTCTTTCCTGGTTAAGGGCTGCACCGATCCCTTTCGGTCTCATCTTATATCTACGTGTCTCCATTACTGACCAGCAGGAAAAAAAAAAAATTCTGACCTGGAAAACCTGAAGTGGGGTCGAAACACAGTGGCTGAGGCTCAGCTTTTGGGGAGTAGTTATCTCAAGGCTTTGATTTTCTCTACGGTAATTGATCTGAGGACTTTGGCACAAGTAGCACGTATGTCAGATTGTTTTCATTCCTTCATGCGTTTTGGCAAAGTCTTCCCTGTAGAGGAAATTAATAAATTTCAGGATGACATTTCCTTCTTCACACAAAAGAACAAGAAAAAAAAACCCTGTGCGTTATTTTCAGTCTTTAATTTTTACAATTTTAAAAAACTTTCTCTGAATAAAGGAAAGACACTGTCTCAGAGAAAGAAAATTCAAGAAATTTCCTAATTTGTGTGACCAATAAACATGCAAGATCAGTTGAATGCATATTATACATATGCATGTGGATTCACACAGGTATATAGAATGATCATGAGTTTATATCTTAAGTAAGCTACAAATTTAGAAAACATAAAGAAGATTAATTATATGGGAGGTACAAGCAGGTAGAATGCTGAAGGACAAAATTAAAACACTGAAAAAATGCTATATAAAAATGCTTACATATAAAAAATCCTTATAGTTTAATGCACAAGCGACTATCAACAATTAGAGCTAGGAAAAAATATAAGTGACCATTACTTTATTAATTTTTATTTCACCTTCATTTTAATTGTTTGCTTTCTTGTATATGAAATGTATGAATACAGTTTTACTAAAAGAAGGAGAAGATGCTTTCATTTTGGAGGCTACATTCTGGTGCCATATGATTGACAACAAGCCCCAGCTCATGGATTAGGCCCTACTGAAACAGAGAGCATGTTTCATTATTGCTGCCTTAGTGGTTTTGGTGATTTTACACTAAAGGATCTGAGACTGACATCGATCAGAAATAGGCTACTTGTCTCGGTCAGTTATTGATCTTACCCTGTAGATAATTCCTGTACAAAATCAGAATCCAAGATTTATTTTTCAGGCTGGGAACTGTCTCTATGTGAGCCACAAGTCTACTCTAATTCATCCCCAGGGTTTCTAGAGATGCTTTGATAGAAGACATTCTGCAGACCAGAATGTCTTTAGAGACCAGAAGTTCTTTAGATACTACTTTTTTCATGGGACATAAGTTTTTAAGAAGGTGACAGGCAGTCTTATTCACTACCAAAATTACTTTTTCTTTTAAAAAAGTTAATCTGTTTCATGGATTTCTAAATTATAATAGAGAGGCTAATGCAGATATATTAGTTGTGGTTCCCATATTAATTGTTTTCAGTGGTGCTTTGATACTGCAATTTCACACATGCTAAAGCAAGGTTTCTACAAACAAACCCAAGATATGCTGAAGTATCTTTCATTCTTGACTGAGGATTAGGAACCTCTTTTTTATCAGACCAATCTTTCCTGTTCCTTGTTAATGCTGGAAACATTTTGGATTTTTAAAAGATCCCCCAGAGTTGGACACATTATGTGCTTCTCCAGTGTAGTGCTGACTTTGTTCTATAACCTTAATTTCTACTTTGTCTTTCATTCAGATAGCATCCCCAAATCCTTAGTATTGAAGAAATTCTCAGTGGCTCCAAAAGCAGATCCCATAATTCTTTAATGAAATTTACAGACATTGTACTTTTAGTGGGGATATGACAGACATTACTATTGAGGTTGTGATTTCATAGCTGGTAAATCCCTAGGGCTGTCAGAAGATAAATGCATTTAGCCAATGCACAGATTTGAAATAGAGTTGTTTACCATTTCTAGTCGATACCAATATCTGCAGTGTTTTCTCAGTTCCCTTAATTCCCTGTAGCTCTTCAGTTCATTTAAACAAGCACTTTCCACCTCTCAGCCCTTTAAGATGAGAGATCCTCTATGTCTCTAGGCATACACATCCTTTGGGACACTACTGTTTATTCCCATTAAATTATCATTGAAAGAGAGAATTATTATTACAAAGAAGAGGAAAATATTCTGATTTTCAAATATGTCAACAGAATTTTCCTCTTCAGTTAGCAGATTTGATAAAGCTGCTGGGGGAACAGGCAGATCAGTTCTGTTTCATTTAAAGAGGTCTACCTCCTGCTCCAAACTTGCCAAAAAGAATTTCAGCCCAGTTTTATAGCAGTCTTATATTTAATCTACTCCCTGACACAGGCTTCACGCTGGAAGCACCGAGACTCAAAAATGCTGAACCTTGGCTTTAAATCAGATACTACAGGGTTCTCAAAGTACCCTCTTGTGACTGGCGACTCAGAAATCTTCTCAGGGAGCCTAAAGAATAATTACTTTTTTTTTTTTTTAACTTAACCAGTAGCGAGCACGGAGTAAAGGAAGGTGTGCAAGGGAAGGATCTTCTGTGGTCATCCTTCCCTCGGAAAGGAAACCTTATACAAGCACTGCATTTATAAATACATATAGTGCATGCCAGGACTCACTAGTTTAATAAACACTTTGCTACCTCCAAAAAGGCGCGAAACTCTTGCAGTGCAGGCAAAAGAGCTGCTGTGTCTGTCTGGTCAGGATCATCCAGCTCCTCACAGTGAGTGAGCTCCCAGCCCCGGGTTTCGCAGCCGCTGGGGACTGGGTGTGCTGGTGGCTCCTGATCCAGCCTGGCTCTGCTTGGCTGTTCCTTGTCTGCCCCTTCCTAAGCAGGAATCCTGTCACTAAACATTTTGATAGTTGTGTGAGCAGTGCAGAGAGACATCTGAGTGTTAACAAGACACTCATATTGCACAGAATCTGTGTTTCTGTGTTATTTTACTAAGTTCCACATGCTGTACATCGCTTTGTGGCCATGCATGAGGCACATGCTTTGTAATAAACATTTAAGTGGCTTTGATTTGAAAACTGACATTTGTAAAGAGAAGGATTTGTAATGTGATTTAATTGATTTATGTAATTGAAAACCAAACAAAACACCACTGTTACATACTATAAAGGACTCCCTTTGTCTTCTACAAAATTGAATTTGTTTACATGCCCTGCAGCCATACTGAGACAACAGAATAAATGGCAACTCCTCTTTGGGCCTATTTCAAAAAAGAGTCAGGAAAGGCAGGGTGAGAGTGGCCAGAGGGTTATGAGAAGGAAGAAATGAGTGCTCAGATAAAAAGCAGCCCAAGGGAAGATTACCAGTTCTCAGAGAAACAGATCAATAATGACGTTAACTATGCAGCTGCAAATGCAAATATTTACATTTTGAAAACATTTTCCCCTACTACTTCACTATCAGCATCACTCTCTGCAATAGATAAAGCACCTCTGAAAAGGCACTATTTTAACGAAAAGTCAAGATCCTGAGAATGCCACCAGAATAGGACTGGCCAGAAACACCAGCTTACCTTCTCCTCCTCTTGCTTGCTCAGTAGGATGCAAGGATTTGAGACTGCTCTGATTTACAAGAAACTCTCAAACAGCCTCCTACTGATTTTGTTTCTTCCCTTTTACCTCCCTAGACCTTTCACCCTTTGGCTCCCTTGGGAGAACCATGACGAATTTCCACCTGGAAATTTCAGTCTCAATGTTAGGTAGTCTCTTTTTGTTGTTGTTGATGGTCTTTCCTCTCCACCCTCTTTCTCTTCACAGCATTGAGACTTTTGACAAGGTCAAACAATTCATCTTTGTTTCTATATTTATACTTAGGAAGCTCCCTTTATTAGCGTGAGAGCATTTCAGATAGAACAGCTTGAAAAAATATTAGATAAGAAAGCTCTTGGTAGAGAGACCTCGCCTGATGAAATAAAACGTATTTTAAAACAGCCCAAGTGTTAATTCAAAATCAGCCCCTAGTAGCTACACGGAGATTTCTGATCACAGAATAAATACTACATAACGGCTCCACAAAATAAAAACTATCCTAAACACCACTCTGTACATTATCTTCCCAGCTTATTGAAACAGAAAGACATAAAGTGGCTTTGTTGTGTATTTTGCAGTCAGGAATGCAGCACAATGGTAAAGGGTAGCACCAAAAGAAGACAAAAAGTGCAAATGCAATGACTGAGGGAGGATTGAGTGAAAGAAAGTCAATAAACATTAACTGGAAGAAATAAATGGAAGTGCCAATTAAGGCGGCCTTGTCTAGTTGAAGGTATTGCTGGAATACATTAGAAGATAAATGAAAGACACAGACACAAAGAAGCGAAACCTGAACGCTGACAGTGCTACTGGCAATAGCATGATACAGTGATCAAGAAATTGAAATTAAGCTGATTTCATAGGAGCGTTTCACTAGTAAGGTCCTACTGCCTGGAACTCCGTAAGCCCAGAGTATTCCCAGCCATATCCTTGCTGTTGTCTCAACCAGCCATAACCTCCCATACCTATAGCCTACAATCCAAACACCTGGAATTCTCAGGAGCGGAGGTAACGCTGGGTGATGGAGTCAGCTGAGAAAGCTTTGCCTCCTTCCTGGGGACTTCTCTGAGAGAGGCTTTTGCCAAACCAATAGTGCAGGTTTCCTTTATCACATCCTTCTCTGAAGACAGCATGAATGGACTGGAGCTAATCCTTGAGAATTTTCTTTTCTTCCCCTCAGGGGACATAAATACATGGTTGGGTTTGGTTGGGTTTGGTTTTTTACAATGAAAATTCCAGCTCCCCCATCTAGTGATACACACAACCACAGCTTCAAAGAGAATATTTTTTTCCAGTTTCCTTTCCTTCTCCTTTGCCTTTCTGGCACAAGGAGAAATTCTTGGGTTTAGAATGTTGTTAGCCTGCAAGAATGGATTGTCTGAATCTGTTTTTCCTTTTTATTTGTTTGAATTCTCACAGCAACTGACCTCCAAATTTAGCACAGGCAGTAAAAGCTGTAATAATATCACCCCTAAGTGTTTCTTTGCATTTGCATTAGCAAAGTGGATCCTAGTATGTTAGTAATGTGAGAAGTTATTCAATGTCAGAAAAACCTCAGCAATATATACCACAGGGTAACATCTAGATTAGAATCATGTTTTGCATCCGATTGTAAAGTTGAGGGATTTTTTCATGCACTATCAAGTGCCATTAAAATCTCTTTCCCATCTGTCCTTTTATCCCTGCCTGTGGAGATTCATTTGAAAATGTCTTGATGACTCTTATCCACAAAATTTCCTTATCTAACCATATATGAATCACTTTGAAAGGAACCACATTTCCCTTAGCAACAAAAGAATCATTCTTAGCAACAAGACAGCTGGAGAATTTTGTTTTCACATAGTTACTTGTGGACAGTACATTCTGCTTTCCCATGGCACTGCTCTTTGAGCGTCGACTTTGTAAAGCGTAAGAACTGGTACAAATGAGCCTCTTGCTCATGGCAAGGACATCACTTGCAGGGCAAATGATGGTCTTTCTGCCTTTGATACTATTTCCTTTAGGAGAGAGCACAAGAGTGCTGGCTGCTGGAAAGCTCCAAATTTTCATTTTCCCCATGATAGAATTACTACACAGAAACATGTGAGGAAGTTGACCAAATCTTGACTTCCCCCATAGAAACCATAGGGAGGAATCAAAGTATTAGGTCTAAAGGTTCACATTTCAGCCTCTCTTAGTGTCTGTTCATGTTGAGAACATTTAGAAAGCCTGGATCAAGGTGACTTTCAAATATATTTATATATATCCCATATATTTTCTTACAAAGAATAATTTTAGGAGAAATATTATAGCAGGGGAACATCAGAGCAATTCCCATTTTGGTTACTACTCGGGCTAGTGTCTATACAGAACTGCTGGGGACGTTTCCTGAGGAAGCAATGCTAAGATGGCATTTATGAACAGAGCAGCGTTGTAGTAGTTTCCATCTCTCAATCCCACATCTGTGTCAGGAAAGGAGTTACCATATTTATTTTGACCCTATTAAGAAATTCACAGTGCAGGTAGAAACAGTAAATGCGCTCACACCTCACCCATGTTCCTTCTCTGCCTCCTGCTGCAGGGGCTGTTGGGGTTCTCTCTGCCGGTTTGGTTCCCTCCCTTGTACTCAAGCTAAAGACCGAGTCAGAGGAAATCCAGGAACTCATCCTCAATACACTCTCCAACTGCCTGCGTGTGGAGGCTTCTGAAGCTCTAGCAAGTGATGCCGTTACTATCCTGAGGGAGAAGCTCACACACTCATCAGTGGCCATCAGAAGCAAAGCAGCTTGTGTCCTGCTAGAAATCAGGTAAAGTAAAAAAAATCTATTATACTTAAACCCAAGAAAAATTTCATAAGTGATTCAATGTCATTAATTTACAGTTGTGTTCTATTACACACTGAAGCTGTCACGTTTCACATGTAAAGCAATATCAGCCTGAGTGCACAAGTCAGTAGAAGACTCTAAAAATCATAACTGCTATAAATCACTCCAGAAAGCAGATGCTGATGAGGAAATGTCATTCCTTCTCCTTCTATTTGTCTTCAATATTAGCAGTGAAATCATGTTTTTTTCCCTGCTACAGCACTGCTGAGAAAAAATTCTTGCATAAGAAATCATGTGAAAACAAGATTCTGACAACTATAGAGATAGTGAGCAGCTCAGTTATCATTTTGGACAACTACTCATTCTCAAAAAAAAAAAATTTAAGAGTCCTGTGAAACTTTCAATGTTATTGAGGACACAAACTGCTACATAAGTCATGATGGATCAGAAAAAGCAATCTTTTTGTTAAATTTGTGTGTCAAACACTGAATGAAGGGAACAACATAAGTCCACCATCCTGCAATCACAAAACGAAATAGAAGTGCTCAACAGATGTCTAATTTCAAAAGGTCTGCAGATCATGTAGTTTACTTTATAATTGGCACAAAACACTTCCTAATCTTAGAATGGTTTGGGTTGGAAGGGGCTGTGAAGAGCATCCAG